>WOXC01002834.1:0-80910 GCA_011680675.1 Gymnobelideus leadbeateri
GCCCTGCAGCTTGCAGCCAAGGTTATAAATCTCAGCTCCTTGCTGTTTCTCACTGGCCTCCTCCATATACAATCTGCTGCCTAATAAACTGCTAGGTATCTGCGGGGGTAAAATAGTGAACACTTCTGCAACATCTCTCAAACATGACCCCTTTCATCTCTGATATTGCCACCACTCTGGTGCAGACCCTCATCACCCCACACCTGAACTACTGTAATAGCCTCCTGGTGCCTCTGTCTGCCTCAAATCTTGCCCCACTCTCATCCATCCTCTATTCAGCCACCAAAGTGATTTTCTAAAGTTCAGGTCTGAATAGGTCACCTAATAGGTTCAAACACCCAGGGCTCCCTGTCACCTCCAGGATCAAATATAAAATCCTGTTTGGTGCTCAAAGGCATTCACAACCTACCTTTCAAGTCATACATCTTACTCCCCACCCTGTACTCCTGGAACAAAATGCTCTTTCAGATGTGGGCATTCTTTCTGCTGGTCCCTCATGTCTAGAATGCTCTCCCTTCTCATCTCTACCTACTGTCTTCTTTTAAGTCCAACTTAAAATCTTGTCTTCTGCAGAAAGCTTTTTTCCAACTCCTCTTTGTTCTAAGGCCTTCTCCCTTTAAATTCTCTCCTATTTACCCTGTATGTAGCTTGTTTGTACATACTTGTTTGCCTGTTGACTCCCCAATTAAATTGTGAACTTCTTGAGGGAAAGGACTGTCTTTTGTCCCTTTTTGTATCCCCAGCACTTGGCACAGCACCTAGCACACAGTAGGCACTAAATAAATGCTGGTTGATGGAGTCAAGAGTGAGCTACTGACTCACTTCCCCATAATCTACACTACAGATTCTGGACTTACATTAGATAAGATGGTGTTTTATTCTACTTTCTAATACTTTCTAGGTAAGTATTCCTTAATTTCCATCCTGTAGTATTCTCTAATTACCACGGGCCAATTAAGACATGCACATTTTCCTTTGGTGAGAGAATGAGAAAAAGGCAAATAAGCCAGGAAGAGGGTGTATTTATACAAATACTATAAAATGAGATTGATTTTCTCATCTGGCTAATAAAGTATCTTTTAAAGAAATTTTTTTCTTTTTTTGCTTTTTGGAGGGCAATTGGGGCTACGTGACTTGCCCAAGGTCACATGAATAGTTTTTTTGTGTGTGTGCGTTAAGTGTCTGAGGCCGAATTAGAACTCAAGTCTTCCTGACTCCAGGGCTGGTGCTCTATTCACTGAGCCACCTAGCCACCCCTTTTTAAAAGAAATTTCAAAATGGAAGTTCAAGTGTTCTGAGGAATATCAAGATTAAATGAAGTGGTTTACAAAGCACTTTGCAAAACTTAAAGCACTCTAATGTCAGGGACTATCTTTTGTCGTGTTTTGTCTTCCCAGGGCTCAGCACAGTGCCTAGCCCACAGTAGGCTCTCAATAAATGTTTACTATCTATCTAGACCGATTTTCTCTTCTGAGGTCCAGTCCTGACTCACTGACTGCCTTCTGGTTCTCCTATAGGTATCCCAAAATGAACTTTTCCCAACCAGATGCCAGCCCCTAAGCCCACTCTTCCCGATTTTCCTATGACTTTGTATTGGGCTTCCTGGTTTCCCTAGTTTCCTTGAAGCTAAAATACAACCCTAAATACCACTGTTATCCTACAGGTGCAAGGGCAGGTTTTACTTTCACCATGTTTAAACAGGTAAAATAAGGGCATAGCTCTGTCTGGAGCACATGCAAAGTATGGTAAATACAATCTTTGATACATACATTTTTTTCTAGGAGTGTGGGGTTAGGCCTGTGATAAAACTTTATTATATTCCATAATGTAGATAGCAACAAAAGTCAACAAGACTATGTACCAGGCTCCACGCTGAGCTGGGGATACAAAAAAAAGCAAAAGAACTTTCCTTGCATTTCAAGAGACTCAGTCTCAGGAAGAGACAATTTTCAAATTATATACAAAGGTTAAATTAGAGGAAAGGTACTAACATTAAAGATCAGCAAAGGCTTCTTGCAGGAGGGATTTCAGTTGAGACTTTAAGATGAAGGAGAGAAATCCAGGCCCAGGGGATAGCCAGTGAAAATGCAGTCCTACTAACATGGGAGGAACAGCAATGAGGTCAATATCACCACATTGTAGTTTGTGATGAGGAGAAAGGGATAAAAAAAATCGGATATAAAGGGACCAAGTTGTAAAGGGCTTTAGAAGTCAAAGGAATTTATATTTGGTCTTAGAGGGAAAAGGGAGCCACTGGAGTGGCTGAATATACTGACTGAATGGTGGAAGGGCTAGGATGATATGGTCAGACAGGCACTTTAGGAAGATCACTTCTCCCTAAGAGGAGGCTTCACTATGGGAAAGTAACGCAACTTACTATTGGTTCTAACCTTGTCATGGGTTCAGCTAATTTAGTAAAGTATTTTGAACTGTATGCTTTAGTTTTTCTGTATGTAAAAGATGAATATTTTACCCTCATCAACTCTAGAAGAATGAGTTTTTACAGAAATCCACAAATCATCTACAATCTCCATAAGGACAGGCATTATTCTATTAGGTGGCTCATGGGATAACATGATACTTGAAGAAGGCCTACTGCAATTCTGCCTCAGGTACTTACTGTGACCTGCACAAATCACTTAACCACTTTGTTTCAGTTTTCTCATCTGTAAAATGAATGTATTAAGTAGCAGTTACATTTGCTGAATTGCACAAGGTGGATTATTTCTCATTTATTTGTGAAGCACACACTACACATCCTTATTACTATGACTTAATATGTGTGCATATATATATATATTTTTAATAATTACCAAATTTATTTAGTTATTTATCTTTTTGGAGGGGGTAAGGGAGAGCTAATTGGGGTTAAGTGACTTGCCCAGGGTCACAAAGCTAGTAAGTGTTAAGTGTAGGAGGACATTTTTGAACCCAGGTCCTCCTGACTCCAGGGCTGGTGCTCTATTCACTGTACCACCTAGCCACCCGTGTGCTTAGTTTTTACAATGACAAATTTGACACATTTCTATTAACCCATTCTTTGCTTCTCTAATGAATGTTTTTACCACATTGGTTATTTGGCTTGTGCTCTCTCTCTATACCTTTTCTTCCACACTTTTTGATGTTCCCTCTTAACTGTATCAGTCATGCTGTGTCACTTCTCCATCTTCACAGATCAGCTCTATCGATTAATCAAAAAACATTTCTTACTACTATTTTTGAGGCACTGTGCTAAGCACTGGGGATACAAAAAGAGGCAAAAGACCCTTCCTACCCTGAAAGGAGCTTATAATGGAATGAGGGAGACAACATACAAACATATACAGAGCAAGCTATACAGGAGTAAAAGGAAACAGCTAAAGAGGGAAAACACCAGAATGAAGAAAGGGGGTTAAGGAAGGCTTCCTATAGCAGGTAGACTTTAGCTGGGACTTACAGAGGTCAGTAGGTGAAGCAGAAGAGGGAAAATATTCCCAGCATGGGGGACAGTCAGAGAAAATGCCCAGAGCTCTGAAAAAGTGTCTTGTGGCTTGAACACCCAGGAGGCAAGTGTTATTAGATGGAAAAATACAAGTTGGGGAATAAGAGGACTGGAAAGGTAGGAGGGGGTGGGTTGTGGAGACAGTGGAGTTTGCTGAGTAGGGGAATGACATGTTCAGACCTGCTTTTTAGGGGGATCATTTTAGGTAGGTAGGCAGACTCACCAGCAGGCAATAATGCAGTAATCCAGGCATGAGGTAATGAAGGTCTGCACAGTCAGAGGAGAGGAGGAGATATACAGAAGAGATGGTACAAAGCTGAAATTGGTAGGTTTTGGCAACAGCTTGGATATCTGAAAGAAAGTGAGGAATCAAGGACAACTCCAAGCCTGAAGAACTGTGTTGCCTTCTACAATAATAGGGAAGGGCGGAGGAAAAAAGAAAATTAGTTCTGTTTTGGACATACTTAAGATGTCTTCTGGATATCCAGTTTGAGATATCTGAGAGGCTGTTGGAGATGCAAGATTGAAGGCAGATTTATGAATCCTAAGCATGGAAAGGATAATTAAATCTTTGGAAACAGTAGATTTAGTGGAATGATAATTCTGGAAGTCAGACTGTAAGAATGAGAAGAGAGAAAATGGAGGTACCTATTAAAGACAAACTTCTAGAGTTTAGTTAAAAAGGGCAGAAAAGATACAGGATGAGAGAAAAAGCAGGGATGGAAAAATCATGGGATTTTTTTTTTTCAGCATAGGGAAGACATGGGCATGTTTGCAGGCAGTAGGAAATGAGCCAGTAGCTTTTTGAAATTTCTTACTGTCTTGCTAAAAAAGTCCCTGACTCTAGTCATCATCTCCATTTCCTCCTCACAGGAGCTATGGACTTGACCCTTGGAACCAGAACTCCTTTGTATGAGTTTTTGCCCTGACCAGGCTTCCATGCCACTTTTTTGGCAATCTCAACAACTTTCCCCCTTTCAGATCCCATTGGTGTTGTTGCTCCTAGAATACTTGCTTTTCTTGCATTTGTATCATTAATACCATACCTGAAATAGTAAGCACTCAATTTATTGTTTTTGAAAATAATTTTGAAAATTTGCTTAAACTCACTCTATTATTTTGACTCACATAAAATTTAGTGATGTATAGTAAAAGTACAATATTAACTCCATTATAAGACCTATAACTAGTGTGTAATTTAGTCCCAGAAAGTTGATTGGGGCACCTAGAGGTTAAGTGATATCCCACGGTCACATATCTATATGTAGAATGTGTCACAGATGGGGTTTAATCCAGGCATTCCTGAACACAAGGCAGGACCTCTACGCAATACTGGAAGCTCTTTCTCCAAATTGCTAAATAAACTAAGCAACGAGAAATTAAGGCAATGAAACCAAGATTCTGCCTTACTCCAAAAGGCTTACTGATATTTACAGCAGGCTGTAAGTACCAGATTATATTAAGGATGGTATTGAACATAGTACTAAAAAAAAAGTGATGCACTTCTGACTAAATATTACTGTTTAATACTGAGCATGCAGAGAGGTGGAAGTTAAATGCTTTGTGGGCTTACCCTATTACAATCAGATAATTTTTTAAAAAGCAAGGGGTGCAAGTAGATATATTTGTATTAAAAATATGATTAGTGCAACACCTGTCATTGTTGGTATACAATATTAATTAATACAAATAATCATTAGAAGTTCAGTAAACCAAACAGTATTTAAGCAAGCAAGAGGCAGTGTTGGATGGTAGATAGAGTGCCTGTCTTGGAGCAAGAAAGATTTTTCAAGACAAGCAAGTCACCCAATTTCTCAGTGCCCCAAGTAACTATGTGATTCACATGAATTGCTGATGTGCATGGACATTTACTGTCAGGAGTCTTAAAAGAGTTGCTGGGGGACAGAGGCTACCTTGGCCAGTGTCACTTAACTGCACAGAGCCAGCACTAAGTGCAGAAGCTCCTTGATGCAGACCCCAGCTCTCATTCCACCATGACAGAATGCCTCTCTAACAAAAATTAACTACAAATTGTTTGCATCATGGACCCCTTGCACAACCTGCTGAAGCCTAGGAAACCCTTCTAAAAATAAATTTAGATTTTTATATTCATAATTGAAGGAAATGTCAAGTTTCAACTAAAGGTTAGTGAAAAGAAATTCTTTTTTCCCCATCCATGTTCATGGATCCCTTTAAATCTATTCATGGAACTCTTTTAGGTGGTCTTTTCTAGCTCAACTGTGTACAAAGGTCTTTTACTCAGAGGTAAATACCAAAGTATTATTATTCTAATCAGTCATTTTAGGGATGAAGACACCTCAGCTCTGAGAGGTTTAGCAGCTCAAGTCCATTACTAGACAAGGACTATCATGCTGTACAGATTGCTTCCTTAGGTTTTTTCTGATTGTAAGACAAGTTTTCCTGGTCTACCTCAACTATGGGATTAGAAATGCTTTTGTGACCTCTGAAAAGTCAGTTTACTATAGGCCTCAGTTCCAGCTGTACAATGAGGGAATTAAGCACCCTTTCTCTAAGTAAGGTCTCTTCCAGCTCTATACTGTATGATCCAAAATAAATATTTCATAACAAACAGTCTAGATAGCTAAAGCTACTCCTGGGGATAAGCTTACAAAAAAGGTCAATTAAGATATTCCCTCTCCAACTTGTTATTTTTCTACTGCCCAAACCATCAATGAAGAGAGAATACACTAGCCTGAGAGTCAGAATCCTAGGTTTTAATCCAGGTTCTGCTATCAACTTGGCTGTATGACCTTGGGAAAATCATTTAACTTTTTCTTCCTTTGTAAAAT
Organism: Gymnobelideus leadbeateri; assembly: GCA_011680675.1. Taxonomy (NCBI): domain Eukaryota; kingdom Metazoa; phylum Chordata; class Mammalia; order Diprotodontia; family Petauridae; genus Gymnobelideus; species Gymnobelideus leadbeateri. The sequence continues at coordinate 6,292 of WOXC01002834.1, forward strand.
AAGAATCGGATCATATCTCAAATTCTATGAAATTGTCTTTCTTTTTGTCTTTGCATGTAGCCCAGTGCTTGACACATAAAAGTTGCTTAATAAATTCTTGTTGATGATTGAATTACTTCTTAAAGTTTATCAATTCTATAATGTGGGGAGAAACTGACCACTAATCAGTTAAAAATGATTAATCTTTAGTAGCAATAAAGTTAGAATGGAACAAAATACACAACATGAGATTAAAATCAAGAATAGCATAAATCTTAAACAAAGAAGTTTCCCATCAGTTGATTTTCAATTCTGATAATCAGTGTTCACCATAGAAAATTTCTAGTTTGGAAACAAATTTTTACAACACACCCTAACACACACACATCACAAAGTGTGAAATGCTATTATATCAAGTTTGTAAAGCTTGTTGGATTACTGGTTTACTATTCACTGTGAACAATAATAATGCTTTAAAAAAATTTTTAGCACCAGCTACAATCTTGAAATTCAATTTTACAATACAATAATCTTAGCAATACCCTTTAGGGAAATCTTTTACTATGTACTTAATAAAACTACCATTTGAGATCAGCATTCCACAATAATGCTGCCAAGTAAGTTAATTACTTCTCCAAGCATTTTATCATAGAATTTTTTTGTCAATGTGAAATCCATAAAATAGGGCTAACTATTAAAAGGTTAGGTATTCCTTTATTCTAAATGCAGAAGGATCTTCTTTGCTCTTTCACTATTAAGGGGAGAAATATTTTGTGTTCTTAGTAACACTAAAGCAAAATAAATGTTTTATAATGAGCAGTCTAGACAGCTGAAACTACTCCTGAGTAAAACTTACAAAGAAGTCTCTTATGCTCAACGGAAGTATTTCCTCTTTATCTTGTTATTTCTACAAAATTTTGGTCATATATAAATATATCCAAGTAGCTTTTTGTGCCAGACAACTGCCGTAGCAAGAGGCCTAACTAATGATCTCAGATTAAAAAATAGAAGGCAATCAAAATTTACTCAATGTTACATTAAGAAACACTTTCACAGAACAACAGTGAAACAGTTCCAAAGGCTAAGAAAATACTGATATGTAGAGTACAAACCACCACAATGTCAAAGCAGACAAAACTATTACATGAGGGAACACCTGAATAATGAATACAACACACGAGTCAGATGGCTTCCTTGTCGGACTAATAAGAAATTTAGTCTTTATATTTATAACATGTGTCTGGAATCTCTGAAGTCTCATTTCACCAAGGGAGGTTGCTTCTTCCCTTCAATGGATCTCTGGTCTGTTGCTTCTTGAGCACACTGTGTTCACTGTACAATTTCAAAGTAGTGTAATATTGCCAAGATATGTTGAGGCATGAAGATGTAGCCAGTGTATAATGCCATTCCAACAATGGAAATCAACATGGAATCTGAAGTGTAATTAAGGAAAACTATGAGAATGGTTCTCTTAGTACAACTGAAAAATTTAACAAAGATCATTTAAAATATAAAAATGTACAGTCTAAAGAAGTAAACTAAAAACATTTTTACATGAGGAAAGTTTTCTTTCTAAACTGCAGTGTTTCATTACTGAAATAATCACAAGTGGCAAAGCATCAAAAACCAACACAAGATCTATCTTAAAGTAAAATTATGATAATAATTTAAATCATAAACACATCTTCAGTTTATGCTACATTACTTCAATTCTCAATCTTTTCAGTACATTTCACAAGTACTGCTATATGGCAGCAAAATCTGAAATACCACTGCCTGCAAAAAACTAAAGATGGACATCACCCTGAGGGCTATGCAGAACTGAAAAGTGAATGTGAGCATACTGCAAAAAAATACCAACTAAATCTCCCAAGAAGAACAAGAGAGTCAAGGATGTTACCAAAAATCAGAAGACAGGAAGAGAAGATGGGCTGGGCAATAGTAAGAGGAAGGCAAATGGTCAGGCAGAATGAGAACCTCATGATGTCAGGAGAAAGCAAGGAAGGCTGTCAACAAAATGGGTGGCCCCTCTGGGGCAAGCTTGAGGGAGAACATGAATAAGTAAACACTGTCAAGTAAAAAGTATCCCCATCTGATCTAACCAACAACCATGCATTTTATACTTATTCCTCAAACGTGCCTCCTGCCCAAATTAGTTAAATCCACACAACACACAAATATTGCTAACACAATTACACTATTATTTTCTCTCCTGGGCGCTATAATAAGGGTGAAACAGAGGGTAGCTCAGGGCCATAATCTAAGGATCATAGATAAGTTTGTAACTAGAAGATACTTCAGAGACCATATACTTCAAACTTCTCAATTTCCAGGTTTGCAGGAAGGTTAAATGACTTATCCAAGGTCTTAAAAAACAAACAGCACTTGACAATTATTTTCAATGCCATTGATTTTCTTTTATGTATTTAAAAAATATTATTATAACCGGGAGTCCATAGGCTTTACCAGTTGCCAAATGGACCCATACTGTAAAAAGGTTAAAAAAGACCCCCCAAATCAAAGCCACACTAGAACAAAGTTCCCAATTTCCTTTTGTTACCCACAGAAAGACAAATGTCTCCACAGGGAACTTCGCAAACGCAAAGCTACTTCCTGCTCCCTGGACCCAGAGCTGAATGGAGAACTTCCACCAGGGCTACACTGATGCCTAACAGTAGGGATGGAGGTCCCTGATTCACACAGTTCTAGGAGCCCAGCAGTTTGCCCTGTGTGAGGAGATAAGGTTAGAGCACTAAGGGCAAAAGCCTCACCATGGTTAACCTTAACAGGTTATCAAATGAAAAAGGAAGGAGGGAGAACGAAGTCAGGAGTTACTGCTAAGAACAACCCATCTCAACTTCAAGACTGCTGCTACCTCCAGTATCCCTCCTTTCTGTCTGTTCATTTGTACTGTCTGTCCTGGTTCTTCTGTAGGGTTTCTTTATGTAAAGGCACCATGACTTCCACCAGGCAATGATAAATATCAACTACTCAGGCCCGACACAGAGGAGGACATGTCAGTAATATATCACCAACAAATATGAAAACCTATAGGCTTAATGAAATATTTCTGCGGCTTATGTGATTATGAACATACTTCTGAGGGGAAAAATGCAATTAGAATATAAACCCTGGAAACTTAAAAAAAAAGTTTATCAGGGGCGGCTAGGTGGCGCAGTGAATAGAGCGCCGGCCCTGGAGTCAGAAGGACCTGAGTTCGGATCCGGCCCCAGACACTTAACCCACACAAACAAAAACCTAGCCGTGTAACCTTGGGCAAGTTACTTAACCCCAATTGCCCTAAAAGGGGCGGCTAGGTGGCGCAGTGAGTAAGAGCGCCGGCCTCGGAGTTTGGATGACCCAAGATCAGATCCGGCCTCAGAAAATGAGCACCCACACACAAATAATGACTAGCCGTGTAACCTTGAGCAAGTTACTTAACCCCAATTGCTTTAAAAAAAAAAGTTTATCAGGAAGCTTTATTCAACTACTTAAATTCTTATATGCTTTATGAAATACATAAAGAGGGCCTAGGACAGACTCTCGGGGGGCATGTACAAATATAGGTCACGATGATGAGCCAGCAATATATTTTATAATCATTACAGAAAAGTCAGAATATACTTTTTCAAGACATGCTGTTTTTTTCCTATTATAAAAAGTCCCTTTGCCCTATCTTCATTTCTTGTAAAACTATACACATATTACACAAATAATTCATACCCTTCTTCCAAGACTGGAGATAGCATGATAGCATGCTAACTTCCAGGGACAGATCACTAAACTTGGGACCATGACCACAAATTTTATTCAAATAAGAGTAATTTACTACAAAATAGTTCTTGAAGAACTATATACTACTGCACAGTAGGGAGAAGGTCTTTAGGTATAAAAACTCCCTCCAGGAATGGAGACTGGCAACTCATCCGTAACTTACAGTTTGAGATTTACTTGGAACTCTAAGACGTTGAGTAACTTGCCCTAAGAGACAATTAGTATGTATTAAAACCAGGAGTTAAAAGAGGATCTAGAACCTAGGAGATTGTGATAACTTCAACAGAAACAGGAACATGTGAAAGAGAGGAGGGTTTTGGGGAGAAAAAAACGAGTTCCATGTTGAGTTTGAGATCTTGCCAGGAAATCCAGCTTGAAATGTCCAACAGGTTACTAACTGATGATGTGAGATTAAAACTTAGGAGGAAAAAGTCAAGTGTGTACACATGTGCAAAGACATGTGTGTAGACACACACACATACAAAGAAAAATAATGAAATTAAAAACATTAGAGACCAGGAGGTTACCAAGAAAAAGTATATAAGCAGGGTTTTGTTTTTAAACCTTTTTGGGGATCATGGATCCCTTTCAAAGTTAGGTGAAACCCATGGAACATTTTCCATAAGATACAAAAAAAAATTTACTTAGTTATAACAACAAACAAGTTCATGGCTAACAGGTTAAGATCCCTTGGTAGACAGAGAAGAGAGCCTAGGACAGACTCTCAGGGGACTTCTACAGTTATTGGTCTGGATGATGATCCAATAAGCAAAGGAGATAAAGAAAAATAGGAGAGAAGAGTATCTCAAAAGTCTGCAGAGGCCGGTGAATCTAGAAAAAGAAGGACGTTAAAATGTTAAATGCAGCAGATGAACTGAGAAGGATGGACACAGAGAAAAGAGAATCTGATTTGGCAGTTAAGAGAGTACCTTTGGAAAGAGTTGTTTGAGCTGAAGGTCTGAAGCTCCACTGTAAGGAGTTGAGGAGTAGCTGAGAGGAAAGGAAATAGCGAGTAAGTGTAGGCAGCTTTTTCTAGCTGTAAAAGGAAATAAAAATGTAAGATGATAGCTTGAGGGCAGGGTAGGTCTAGAATGCATTTTTTATGACGAGGGAGACTTGGGCCTGTTTGAAAGAAGTAGGGAAGGAAACAGTAGACAGGGAGAGATGGAAAACTTTTAGGGAAGAGAATGACTGAAGTTAAAATCTTTTGGAAAAGATTAGGCATGTAGGGAAATAGGCCTCTGCAAAGAGAAGGGGCTCTACTTTTCAGCAACTGAGGAATCTAAATGTGGCAGATGATATCACGACATTTTGAGATAAAGAGAGAATTCAGGTCAACGCCTTCAGTTTTCACAGTAAATTTAAGAGATGTTTAGCTGGGAGGCAAAGAAGAAAAGAGTGAGGCTTAAGGAGAGAAGATGTCTGGAGCAGCTTCTATGAGGAATAAGCTAGGGAATTAGGAAGAGATGTAGGAAGGAAAAGGAAAAGAAAAAGAGGAGGAAGAAGGGGAAGAAGAGGTGGAAGGGGAGGAGGAAGAGGAGAAAGGAGGGGAAGAATAACTAACATTTAAATATGTGTCACATACAACACTTGACAAACATCACCTCATTCAATTCCTACAACAACCCTGGATGATATTCTGCTTACCAGCTTACAGATGATGAAACTGAGGCAAATAGAGGTTAAGGGGCTTGATTCTTCCCTTTGCCTCTGAAATCACTGGTCCAGAGGTTTGGACATATGTGTGAATTGTTTCCATGTTTTCCTAATGTGGGACGTAATTAATTTGATTAAGAAATTACATGATTATATTAGAGAAATTATGTCTGAATAGAGGGCTGGTCTCAGCTGTCTTGGCTACTCTTTTTTTTTTTGCTTTTTGGAGGGGGGAGGGCAAGGCAGTTGCAGTTAAGTGACTTGCCCAAGGTCACACAGCTAGTAAGTGTTAAGTGTCTAAGGCCGGATTTGAACTCATGCGCTCCTGACTCCAGGGTCGGTGCTCTATTCACTGTGCCACCTAGCCGCCCCAGATTTCTTTTCTTTCTTTTTTTTTTTTTTGCTTTGGCCACTCCTTAAGCCTATGTTACAAGGTGGCTGATGAAATTTCCTTACTGAGAATTCCCTACAGCAAAGACATCACTGGTCCAGTTACCATGACAGTAACATTAGATACAGAAGACTTTTGATAAAACTCATCCGTATTGAAATAATTAAATAGTAAGGGAGCAAAAATTTTCTTTGATCTGTGTAGTACTGATTTGAAACCAAGAGCTAATACTATGCAATGAAGGTTTTTCCATTTAAAAAAAGGAAGAAAGTAAGGATATTGATATCTGACAGTTCTAAAAATGCCAGGAAAAGAATTAATTAAAATCAATTAAACTAGATGTGGTGGCATGTGCTTGTAATCCCAGCTCCTGAGAAGGCAGAGGCATTTCTCTTGAGCCCCAGAGTTCTGAGCAGCAGTGAGCTAAGCTGGTCAAGTGTCCACACTAAGTCTGTCAGTAGTTATGGCAAACCCCAGGAAACAGACAGGGGGCCAGCAAATTACCTAGAAGAAAGGGAAAAAAAAGCCAAATTGGCAAGGGGCAGGTCAAGGACCTGTGTGATGAGGCCTGTGAGTAGCCTGTGTATTTCTAAGAGACAAGGAGACCTAGCTCTAAAACATTAGTGAATTGAACAGATATTAACAAAGAAGTTATTTCATGGATGAAATCCTGGCCTGTTTAAAAGAGGCACAAAATTTAACAACAAAAATGGAAGTAGTAATTTCATAAATAATAGGATATATAATCTTATTTTGTTTAGACCTGTGACTTTATTGGTATAAAGAAATCCTTCCACCCATTTAGATGGGCAACTCATGTGTAATTTATAGGTTAATGTGAGTTCCCTAAGAGGTTTACTGACTTGCCTGATATTATCAAGTTAGTACAGTTAGCCCTTCCACATTGCAACTTTCCCATTCTGGTTTTGATATATTGCAGTTTGGCAAACAACATTAAATGAGAATTTTGGGGGGAGTTTTGGTGAAGCTGCTAATAACATGTAAAAGTCATCAGATGACACAGAAAAAGTTTAGAAACTCAGAAATGCATGAAATACACGTATAGTACTATATAATAAGATTTTATCTTTTAATACCATAAATGTATCCAATTTTTTCAATAAGGAACTGTAAAAAACCCCCTAAAAGAAAAGAAAATTCTCTGCTTATAAAGGGAGGGCCAAAACATTTAATATGTATTTTCTAGAGGGTGCCATGCCCCTACCCCCTACCCTACAATGTGTAAGGGATACCTGTAGTATAGAGATAGCCCCTGAACCCAGGTTTTCTTGATTTTAAGGCCACCCCACTACATCACACTTCCTCAAGAGTATAGGAGAAATCCATTTAAGTCAATAGGATTTTTATACATAGTTTTCTATACACAGTGGCAGTTAGGCAGAGTTAAGACCAGAGTTCAAATCTCATCTCAGACACTTAAATCAGGAAATTAAGATAAAAGAAAATGCCACTAAAAATAAAACAACAGATTCAACAACCAACTTGGGTGTTGCCTCTAACGCTTACTACACGTGGGCAAATCATTTAACACTATTAATTTTAATTTCTTCACTTGTAAAACAAGGGCCGGACTATGGTACCTGAGATGCTTTCTGAATCTAAATTTATAATCCTAAAAATGCCTACAGAAAATTTATGGTAGGGTATAACCAAGAATGGCACAGAATAGATTATAATTTCTAACCCTAAAGGGAGTACCAACAACAATGATGCCCATAGATTCACTGTAGTACGAAATAAAGGAAGAGTATTTCATTCTCTGAAATTAATTGGAGAAATGGTAAATATATACACATGGTTAGATCAAACCATATATGGGATGTTTTTGTCTACTTCTACAATATGTAAACATGTCAATATTACCTAAATTCATTTGTAAGTTTAACAATACCAATAATTATGTCAACTTTGTGAAATAAAACATGTAAACAGTCAAATGTATTGAGGGAAATTATTATAAAGGTAAAATATTAAATCATATAATTATGCTACGTTAAATATTGAAATACAATATTGTACTAAATTAAATATTTAATTTTAGTACATGTTATATATTATGCTACATTAAATTATACTACAAAGCAGTAATTAACTGAATTATCTAGTATTACGGTTTAAAAATAGAAAGATAGCCCAATGAGAAAGATAAACTAGAAATAAGGGTACATAATAGTATTTTATAGATTCAACAACACAAAAAAGGGAGAAGGAAATTGGCAGGTTTTTTTTTTTTTTGATAGGGGGAGGAGGAACTGGATAGAATAATAGCAAAAACAAGAACCATAGCCATCTCTCACATCCTGCTTAAATAAGTTCCAAATGGTTCAATCATCTAAATTTTTTTAATATTCCAGAAAACCAGAAATATGGAAATTTTTTAAAAGACTATGACAATTGTAAAGCAGAAAATTCAACCAAATAGAGGGCAAAATAGATTAACTTTAAAAGTTAAAACATCGTGAAAAATCTTTACAATAATCAATTCTGGTTGGTTTGAGCTAAGATGGGGAATTAGAGACAGCAACCCAGCCAAAATCTCCCAACATTCCCCTCCAAACAACTCTGAATCTAACAAAAGGACAGGGGGAGACATTTTTCAAGCCTACAGCAATGAAGGTAATGCAGGGGAAGTCTGTGATACCAGGGAAAGGGAGGCCTGGAGTGTGCAACAACAGCAGCAGTTTCAGGCACTCTCAGTCAGGAATGGTTAAGTGAGTGGGACAACCAGCTAGAAAGAAATTATAGGAGATCTTTGGCTGGCATAGGGTATAGCTGGAACTTACTGGCAATTTTATTGCCCATACGTAGTCCTGAGTTGCAACCCTGGGGTGGAGAGGAGAAACAAATACCATGGAGTCACAAGAATGCTGGTGGGTTGGTCACAAGGGAGCGGGGGTGCTCGGCACAGTCATAGGACCAAGAGTAATGTAGGATTTGAGGCTGCAAGAGAACAGGGGCCCTAGTCACAGTTCCAAGGCCAAATGGAACAAGAGCACTGGTGCTTGCAACTGCAGAAAAGCAGGAACCCTTCCTAGGTAAAGACCAGAGAGCACAGCCCAGGAGAAAGTGATTACATTTCTCCCTAAAACACCACCACCTTGGAAGCAATGAAAACTTGCAGACCCCTAGAGCTAATTCTGAAAATAGCAGCATGAAAAAGCCTGAAGGTTGGGATAGCACATTCCCACTACCCAGGTGGGTAGAACTCAACTTTAACATAAAGTTCAAAGTTAAGAAATAGGTTGGAAAAAATCAACAAAAACAAACAAAAAAGAACCCGACCATAAAAAGCTACTATGGTGGCAGAAAAGACCAAGACACAAAGAGGATGACAATAATGTGAAAATAATTATAACCCAAGCTCTGCACAAAAAAAAGGTGAATCAGTGGACACAAGTCTAACAAGCATTCTTGGAAGAGCTGAATAATGTGAGAAAATTTTGAAAAGAGAATTAATAGCTTGGTAAAAGAGGCACAAAAAATACTGAAGAAGATAACACTTAAAAAACTGCATAGTTAGTAATCATAATGAGATGGGAGTGAGTTTACCCACAAAATGGAAACCGACAGCAGAAAGGATTAGAAACTAGAATTCAATGTTAATGTTGTTTACAAGGAACACACTTGAAACAGAAAGACACAAAGTTAAAACAGAGATGGAGCAGAATTTATTATACCTCAGCTCAGACAAAGTAAAAGAAAAAACAGACCTAATTAAAAGAGTTAGAACACTTGTGTGACCTTGGGCAAGTCACTTAACCCCAACTGCCTTGCCTTCCCTCCTCCACAAATAAAATAAAATAAAAATAAAGTTAAACAGGATGCAATTATCTAAGCCAATCCCAATTCCAAAAGACCCATGATGGAAAATGCTATCCACATTCAGAGAAAGAACTATGGAATCTGAATGCTTATCAAAGCAGACTATTTTCTTCCCCCTTTTTTTGGTTTCTTCTTTCTCATGGTTTTTCCATTTGGTTCTAATTCCTCTTTACAACATAACTAATACAGAAATGTTTAATATGGTTGTACATGTATAGCTTATATAAGATTGCACGCTCTTGGAGAGGATAAGAAAATCTAGAACTCAAAATCTTATAGAAGTTACTGTTGAAAACTAAAAGTAAATAAACACTTTAAAAAAAGAGATAAGGTGGGAGACATTTTGCTAAAAGGTACCATAAATAATGAAGTAATATAAAACATTTTTTTAGTGTTTCCCCCACGAATGCCCTTTTTTGTCTCAAATATACATGGAACTGAGTTCTTACTAAAATAAGAACCACTTCCCAATTACAACTGAAAAACTGCCAAAGGATATGAATAGGTAGTTTTCAGGAGAAGAAATCAAAGCTATCAATAATCATTAAAAAAAAAACAAAACAACTTTTAAGTCACTATTTTTTTTTTTTTTTTGCTTTTTGGAGGGCAGTTGGGGTTAAGTAACTTGCCCATGGTCACACGGCTAGGTTTTTTTTTTTTTGTTTCTGTGTTCGTTAAGTGTCTGAGGCCGGATTCGAACTCAGGTCCTTCTGACTCCAGGGCCGGCGCTCTACTCACTGCACCATCTAGCCGCCCCTTTAAGTCACTATTGATTAGAGAAATGCAAACTAAAACAACTCTGAGGCACCACCTCATACCACCACCTCAAAAATAACAAAAAATAACAAAAGCTGGTAGAATTGTGAACTGGTCAAACCATTCGGGAGAACAATTTGGAAGTATGTCAAAAGGGCTATTGAACTGTGCATACCCTTTGACCCAGCAATATCACTCCTAGGTCTGTACTCCAAAAAGATCTAAGAAAAAATGAAAAGGACCAAAAAAATTCACTTAGAGGAACAAAAGGTCAAGACGCTCAAACCCTGCTACAAACCAGCATCGGTCGAACAATCTGCTACTAGTTTAAAAAACAGAGAGGTTGACTAGACCCTGGGTACCAGTGGACAAAAAACTGCTGGGTAAAGTGGAAAGCTCACCCTATATACCAAGATAAGCTGCAAATGGACACATGATTTAGACATAAAGGGTGCTGTCATAAACAAATTAGAGGAGGAAGGAAGAAATCACCTTTTAGGTTTATGGAGAAGTAAACACTTCATGACCAAATAAAGGGAAAAAGAGGATAACAGAAAATAAAGTGGACAATTTTGATTATATAAAATTAAAAAGGTTTTGAACAAACAAAACCAATCCAGTTAAAATTAGAAAGGAAACAGGAAAACTAAATGTCATCCTTGACTTCCTAACATCACCACTGCCAATAAGTTGCCAAGTCATGTCAATTTTACCTTAGAAACATCTTTCCCATAATCTCTATAAATTCCTCAAATACCACTAAGATTATAGACCCTAATAACTTCTTAGCTGTACTAATCCAATAGCCTTCTAAATGACATCTCTCCTTCCCAACTCCAGTTCATCCTCCACTCAGTGGCCAAGTGATTTTCCTAAAGTACTGATCCACTTTCCCCCAATAAATTCCAATGACTCCCTGTTAACTACAGGACCAAATATAAAAATCTGTTTTACCTTTAAAGTTCTTCATAACCCGGCCCCTTTCTACCTCCACCTTCTTACACTCTACTTTTCCCCATATTCTCTGCCACTGTGGTTTCAGTAGTGTGGCTGCTGCTCCACATTTGTTGGAGCAGCAGCTGGAGCACTAAGGGCTGGAGTTGGACTGTCTGTATAGTTTTATTTACTTTATTTTGTGTGTGTGTGTGTGTGTGTGTTTTGCAATGTGGATAATATGGAAATGTTTTGCATAACCTCACATAAAATTAATATCATGTTGCTTGCCTCCTCACTGGGTGGGAGAAGGAGAGAATTTGGAACTCAAAATTTTCAAAAATGAATGTTAAATTTTTTTACATGTAATTATGAAATATTTAAGAAAAATTTTTAAAAAGCCACTTAAAAAAAAAAGAGACCTTTTCTGATTCCCCATAATGCTAGTGCCTTCCCTCTGACTACATCCAGTTTACTCTGGGAATTGTTTGGCTATATGATTTCTAGTTTTTCATTTTGGTATTTCTTTCAGGAGTTCATTGGTGGATTCTTTCCATTTCTATTTTATCCTCTGGATCTAAGGTATTGGTACAGTTTTCCTTGATAATTTCTTGAAAAATGATGGTTAGGATCTTAAATTTTTTTTTTTAATCATGGTCTTCAGTTTTATACATAACTATTTGTACATGCCTATATACACAGAAGTCTCTCCCTTCGGACCATGAAATCCTTCCCTTTCTTTGAAACCCAAAGCTTCAAAGACTTTTTGACTAATTTAAATGATAAGAGCCACTCTCCAAATGAAAAAAGTCTAAGACTAAAAGCAGGAAGTTTCTGAAATTTAACCTATCAACAGCTATATGAAAAAATGCTCCAAATCACCAATAATTAGAGAATGAAAATTAAAGCAATTTGGAGGTTCTACCTCATCCATTAGATTGGCAAAACTGACTAAAATGACAAATACTGGAGGTGCTAAAGGGAAAGAAGTTATTGACTCAACTATTCTCAGCAATTCAAGACAATCCTAAAAGGGCTTGTAATGAAAAATCCTATCCACCTCTGGGAGAAAGAACTGATGGAGTTGAGATCAAAGCATACTATTTTTATCCTTATTTTTTGGCTTTTCTTCTCTAAAATGACTAACATGAAAATGTTTTACATGATTGCACATGTATAACAAGCTATATCAGACTGCTTACTATATTTGGGAAGGGACAGGGGAGGAAGGGAGGAATAGAATTTGGACCGTTATAAAAAGTATGTTAAAATTGCTTTTACAGGCAGTTTGGGGAAAAAATATTATTTAAAACAAAACAAAAAAGAAATAAAAGATTATGCCTAACAGCTGGCTACTTGGATTTTATGCACCAATTTTCAGAATTAACCCCTTAGCAGTTTCCTGGGGGATTTGAGATCCAAGAGTGGACAGAGGTGCTGGCAATGCAACACACTCCCACCCCTGCTCATTCTCTTATCTCAAAGCCCAAGTCTGCCAAAGTCAGTTTTTAGGCGTAGTTTTAGATATTTTGTGATACAGCACAGTAGGAAAAAGAAAGAGGGTGGCAAGGAGACCTCCTCTCAGCATTATGCTGGGGACCCCTCCCCTCAAAGCCAGTTGATGGGGGCCTGTTCATGAAGAAAATCAGTTACAGATAGCAGTGTTGAGCCCACAAAGATGGGTCAGGTGAAGGCAGGGAACCGCTTCAACTGCAGTGGCCATTCCTGTCTCTCTACAGCAACAAAGCCCCAAGTTAACTTTGTACCTTGAAAAAACCCAGGCATTATCCAATCCTAGGGATATGATGGGATTGTTTAATTTGGGAAAAACTAGTAGTCCAGATTATATAGAAAGTAGTCTTTGTGAAGAAAAGTAATAAAAAAAATAAGGGTTGGGCGGGTAGTGAGTAGAGCCTCGGCCCTGGAGTCAGAAGGACCTGAGTTCAGATCTGGCCTCAGACACTTAACACACACAAACAAAAACCTAGCCGTGTGACCTTGGGTAAGTTACTTAACCCCAATTGCCCTCCAAAAAGCAAAAAGCAAAAAAAAAAAAAAAAGTTAGGGTTACTTGATTGTAAAGAGCTATAAATGCCAAGGCAAGGAGTTTTCAATTTTTTCCTGTAAGAAATTTCTTGAGTTATGTGAGCAGGGCAGAGACAAGGTTTGATCTGTGATTTAAAGTTACTTTGGAAGTTGTGAGAGGGACAAATTTGAAGGGGTAGAATGGAAGCAGAAACATCAATTAGAAACCTATTATACTCTCTGGGTTCTAGTAGGTCTCAAAGCTCCAATAGTTTTGAAGTCATTGAAAACACTATTTTCAAAAACTCTGTAATTAGAAAAACTGTTTTTATAAATGCAGTTATTTGTTGAAATATATCCACCAGTGATGAAATTCATGTTTGCGGCAGTGTCTGAACACAGAACAGGTTAGAGGAACAATTTAATTTGTTATTTTCCTCAAGGAATTAAAAAAAAATAACTACACCAATGTATCTTTTACATTAGTCACTCAACATGCTCATGAAATGGTGCTGGGGCATATAGAACCAAAAAAATTTGCTTGCTTGAATTTCAAAGTAACAATAAAATTGTGAAATCTCAAAATACTTCGTGCATGTGTGTATATGTATTTTTTTAAAATCAAGCTACAATAATATGTAACTCACAAAGAATTTGAAACCCAATCAAAGGGTGTGAATAGTTTTCTCATCTTTCACATTCAAGTTAAGAGACTGATAGCATTACTTTTTAAACTATTATCAGCAAAGCACCCAAACCTGGCCTATCTCTGAAAATTTCTCATAAGATTCCTAAAAGGACTTAGGAGTTCAGGATATTGGGAGATTAAACAGAAAGGCCTAAAAATAAGTTGGTGACACTCTCTAAGACTTATTTGGCATCAATCCATTTTTTCTTTACCATACTATTAATCCCATTAGCATATAATTATAAATGAACCTAGATAAATATTTTATATACAGTAGTAACAAAATCACTCCAGCACTTTACTTTCTACACATTCCTTTTAAAAACTAAGCCACCTCCAGAAAACCATACTGAAAACACCAATGGTGCACAGAAATGGAATGTCATGTATTTGCCCCTAAGATAGGACACAAAATAACCACGCAGGATGGTCACGGAAATAGATCTGTGGATTCTGTCCTCTTCAAAATCAACCAAATTGCCCACTTCAATAAGGCCTCCATGGTCTTCCTATTAGTTGCTAACTTCAGAATTCTTTTCCTAACAATATACAAAAAACTGATCCATGACCAAGCTAAAACTGGGGAAAAGGCTGATCTCTAAGGGATTAAGCGGCGTTGCCCTACAAGAGGCACACACAGACCCAAGCTGCCCAAGGCTCCTCCTGCGTCTTCACCTGCCTGGACACTGCTCAGAGGTCACCTGCCCTCCTTCCCCTCCTCCCTCCCCATCTCGGCTCTGACACACCCAGGGCCCCTCTCCCACGCACTTACAGGCCTACACCTGCGCTCTAGTCCAGGCTTCTCCCCCTAGCTGGCCCTCAGACTACCGCGAGTTCTCCCCCACGACCTCCCTCCTTCCTCCCCGCCCGCCCGCCCCCGCAGCCAATCCAGCAGGATACTGAAGACAGTCCTCTCCCAGGGTTCCAGCATATAGAGCGCGGTGACGAGCAGATACTGGTAATAGAACCAAGACATCTGCTGCCAAGCCCTGCCGAGCGTTCTGCCAGCCATCGGAACCTCTGCCCAGAAATCGGGGTGCCTCCTCCCGGCTCTACACCGACTCCCGGCCGCTCGGCCTGCGCTCAGTCCATTGAGCCGAACGAGACGCATACGTCACCCCGCACGCTCGGCGCCGAGAGCGAGCTGACGTCAGCCTCTCGTGCCTCGGGGCTCCTGATTGGCCGGACGGCATGCGCCTGCGCGGTACTGAAGCTTCTTTCTGCCTTAGGCCAGGTTGTGCAGGGCTCAGATGGCGCGACAGGGGGCACTCGGGCTTGAGACAGGAATAAGAATGGCCTAATTAGTGGCTTCTGAAATTTTTTTCCCTCGCGACCCCTTTTCGCCCAAGACGTTTTTGCCCGACCTCTATATATAGTATATAAAAAAGGTATACAAATGAAACATTTACTTATGTCATAAAGAAATTTATCTTAAAACAATTCTTTCGTATACATAAAATTTTACCACTTATTAAAGAGGAAAGCGAATTTGCATACTAACACTAAGGAGAGGGACATGCTTGTTTATTTTTACGCAAAGAATTACGCCTTGGCGGAGGATTTGATGCTGCAGGACGTAGAGCGTCTGCTACGTTTCTCAGAGCTGATTAATTTTTATAGTCCTCAATAGTGAGGGGGCAACTTTGCCTAAATACTTAGTACGACATGGCAGAAGGATGTTTGGGGCCGTGTCAGAAATTGCGGGAAAGTCTGTCTTAATCCCAAACCAAAATTTACGTAACGACTTTTAAGAGACTCAAGTTTTAAACCGTGTCTCTTGATATCCCTGCATATTTTTTCTTGAACTTTTAATGGCAAATTACTGATTTTTTTTTATTTCAATCGAGTATGGTTTTATAAACCAACTTAGTTTTTTAGAATCAAAATTTGAAAGGAAGTATTCTGAAACTGTCTCCAGGCACTTCAGATGATCAGTTATAACAATTACAATTAAATCTTTTGGAAGGTCATTTTCAGTCGTGAAATCATTTGTAACTGTATACATTTCTAAAGAATCTTTTTCCACCCTATTTTTACAAAGGTTAAGTTTTTAGTAAAATCTTCAATTTTATCTTTTAGCATAAATATGTTACCGTTTGTTCCCTTGAAGTGACATGTTTTTTGAAAGTATCCAACAAATCCAGTTTTGAAAATCATTATGTCACTATGAAAAAAAAAAACCTGACAAAAGCAGATTTCTACTCAATCAAAAATATAAAAATTTCATCTTTCATGTTCAATAATCTGTTTAAACTTCACCCTCTTGGGAGCTACCTTACTTTTGCATGTAGCACAAGTTTTTGTAACCTTGCCAAAAGTTTGAAAACAAATTACTGTTAAAGGCATGACTTTTAAAGAAGTTAATAATTTTAGGGGTAGCTAGGTGGCGCAGTGAGTAAGAGCCCCGGCCTCGGAGTTTGGATGACCCGAGATCAGATCCGGCCTCAGAAAATGAGCACCCACGCATAAATAATGACTAGCCGTGTAACCTTGAGCAAGTTACTTAACCCCAATTGCTTTAAAAAAAAAAAAAAAAGAAGTTAATAATTTTGATAGCATTATGAAGCATAACATCTTACTTTAGTGGTATTTTTTTGATTAGGAGTGCAGTGTGATATGTTCATTGCCTCCAGCTTTAAATTTTACACAAATGCAGTATTCTCTCCTGTCATTGCTCCAGCACCATCTATACCGATTCCAATGCAATTTTTCTGTTGCAAACCTTCATTTGTGGAAAAATTCATCAACTTTAAGCTGTGTATTTTCCCTTCTTGTGTGCCCTTCTAACAAGCAACAAAACAATAATCCCTCATATATATTTTCTTCATAAACACATCTTGTGGGCAGAGCCAAGATGGTGGAGTAGAACCAGCACTTCCATGGTGCTCCAGCCCACACCACTTCAAAATTATGTAAAAGGGGCTCTGAACAACCTCTGGGGCTCCAGCACCCACAAAACGAAAGAGAGAAGCTAACCTCCCGCTGACAGAGTGTGTGGGGGCTTCGGGGAGGGCACCCAACTAACACTTCCGGCAGTTGAGAAGACCCCCAACTTTTGGGACAGAAGCTCCCCTGTCTGGTGGCAGATTCCTACTGTGGCAACAAGCCCCAAAGTCAAGTAATTAAGTGGCAACATGCCTAGGCAAAGGAAACAGAATAATCAGAAAAATTCAACATTAGACTCCTATTTTGGTGTCAAAGACCATTGAAGCATGGAACAGGAGGAGGACTGTGAGTTCAGAACTCCTGCACCAAAAGCCCCAAATGAAAATACGAGAGGGTTACAGGTGATAGAGGACCTTAAGAAGGATTTTAAAAATGAAATAAGAGAAGTGGAGGAAAAATTGGGAAGAGAAATGAGAAGGATGCAGGAAAAGTA
Source organism: Gymnobelideus leadbeateri (assembly GCA_011680675.1). NCBI lineage: Eukaryota > Metazoa > Chordata > Mammalia > Diprotodontia > Petauridae > Gymnobelideus > Gymnobelideus leadbeateri. Next base: position 23,716 of record WOXC01002834.1, read on the forward strand.
TGAAATAAGAGTCAACAGCCTGACTGAGGAAAATAACACCTTAAAAAAACAGACTAACTCAAATGGCAAAGGAGGCTCAAAAGGGCAATGAGGAAAAGAATGCCTTAAAAACCCGAATTTGCCAGGTGGAAAAAGAATCTCAAAAGCTCACTGAGGAGATTCATTCTTTCAGAGTTAGATTGGAGCAAATGGAAGCTAGTGACTTTATGAGAAATCAAGATGCTGTTAAACAGATTCAAACAAATGAAAGAATAGAAGACAATGTGAAATATACCATGGGAAAAACCACTGACCTGGAAAATAGATCCAGGAGAGATAATTTAAAAATTATTGGACTACCTGAAAGCCATGATCAAAGAAAGAACCTAGAAAACATCCTTCAAGAAATTCTCAAGGAAAATTGCCCTGATGTTTTAGACCCAGAAGGGGAAATAGAGGTTGAAAGAATCCATCAATTACCTCCTGAAAAAGATCCCCAAAAGAAAACTCCTAGGAATATTATAGCCAGGTTCCAGAATTCCCAGATCAAGGAGAAAATACTACAAGCAGCCAATAACAAACAATTTCAATATTTTGAAAACACAATCAGAATAGCACAGGATCTGGCAGCTTCTACACTGAGGGATTGAAGGGCATGGAATATGATATTTCAGAGAGCAAAGGAGCTGGGATTAAAACCAAGAATCACCTATCCAGCAAAACTAAGTATCTTCTTTCAGGGGAAAATATGATCATTCAGTGAAATAGAGGACTTTCAAGCATTCTTGAGGAAAAAACCAGAGTTGAATAGAAAATCTGACATTCAGACACAAGAAGCAAGAGATGCTTGAGAAGGTAATCAGGGAAAAGAAATCAAAAGGAACTTATCAAAGTTGACCTATTTACATTCCTACATGGAAAAACAATAACTGTGACTGATGTAAACCTTTCTCATTATAAAAATAATTGAAGAAGGGTATATGGGCATATGAATACATATATGAATGTGTGTATATATGTTTACAGGTATACATGGATAGAGGGCACAGATTGAATTTGGTGGGAAAGGATGATACTTAAGGGGCAAAGTTAAGAGGTGAGAGAGGAATGTGGCAAGAGGAGATGGTGAGAGACAGGGTAGGGTAAACTATCTCATGTAGAAGAGGCAAGGGGAAGTGGTTGCAAGGGAGGGGAAGAACAGGAAGGCAAAAAGGCAAAGCCATATTCTCATTGAATTTGGCTTAGGGAGAGAATGACATACATACCAAATGGGATATCTTACCCTGCAGGAGAGTAGGGGGAAGGGGGATGAAAGGGGGATGATGGAGGGGATGGAATTCTTGGGGGGAGAGGAAGTTGGAAGTACCCAATTTTGAAGAGGGACAGGATCAAAGTAGGGATTGTACCAGGTGGGGGGTGAGATGGGTGGGAGGAAAATATAAGCAGTCTTTCACAATATACCTACTGTGGTAATGTTTTGCATAGCTATACATGTACAACACATACTGAATTGCTCATCTTCCCAGAGGGTGTGGCTGACAAGGGAGGAAGGGAATGGATCTGAAATTTGAACCTTTAAAATTCAATGTTTCAAATATATATAAATACTACTATTAATACTGTTTTGCATGTAATTGGAAGATAAGATGTGCAGTCATTGGGGCACAGAGATTCACCTTGCCCTAATGGTAAAGTCGAAGAGAGTATGGGAGAAGATACGGGAGGGAGTAGATTGGACGAGGGGATATCTTGTGGGACTGCTATTCTGGGGTGGTGGGTAGGGAAAACATGGGAAAAAATTGTAACTCAAAATCTGGTGGAAATGAATGATGTAAACCAGAAGTTAATAAAGCACTTGTAAAAAAAAAAGAAGTGAGAGAGGAATGTGGCAAGAGGAGATGGGGAGAGATTGGGGGGGGGGGTAAACTGTCTCATGTAGAAGAGGCAAGGGGAAGTAGTTGCAAGGGAGGGGAAGAATAGGAAGGCAAAAAGGCAAAACCATATTCTCATTGAATTTGGCTCAGGGAGAAAATGACATACATACTAAATGGGATATCTCACCCTGCAGGAGAGTTGGGGGGAGGGGCATGAAAGGGGGGATGATGGAGGGGAGGGCATGCTGGGTGGTGGGGAGGTTGGAGGCACCCACTTTTGAAGAGGGTCAGGATCAAAGTAAAGAATGGACCAGGTGGGGGGTGGGATGGGTGGGAGGGAAATATAGTCAGTCTTTTTCAATATATCTTACTACAGTAATGTTTTGCATAGCTATACATGTACAACATATACTGAATTGCTTATTTTCCCAGCGGGAGTGGGTGACAAGGGACGAAGGGAATGGATCTGGGATTCAAAATTTTAAAATTAAATGTTTCAAATATATATAAATACTATTATTAATACTATTTTGCATGTAACTGGGAGACAAGATATGCAGGCATTGGGGCACAGAGATTCACCTTGCCCTAATGGAAAAGTCGAAGGAGGTATGGCAGAAGATATGGGAGAGAGCAGATTGGATGAGGGGATATCCTGTGGGACTGCTATTCTGGGGTGGTGGATAGGGGAAAAATGGGGAAGAAAGTGCAACTCAAAATCTGGCAGAAATGAATGATGTAAACCAGAAGTTAATAAAGCATTTGGAAAAAAAAATAAACACATCTTGCATAAAGTAATTATTGTACCATGTCAGAGATATCAGTTGTTTCATCTAACTGAATTGCAAACTTTGGGCTCCCTTCAAGCCTGGTAATAAGTTGCTAGAATTGGTCATTACTAATTTCAGAAATTCTTTTGCAAACAGTGTCATTCAATAAAGTAATTTTATGTATTTCATCCCCATACTTTTTCTCATGAACTATTTCTGATGTTTTAGTAGCAGCAAGTAACAGGAGATCTATTATGTAGGGCTTTTTTGTTTTTGCAATTAAGTAAATTTCATAAGTTGCAAGTAAACACTTTTCATTTACAATAACAAAGTTCTCAAAACATTTTCGTTATTTGAAGATTTTAAGTCAATCACAATATTCCTTTGGTTTATTGCAGTATGCTGTATGCTTGGAATTAAGATGTCATTAGTTTGGCTGGTTTCATGCTCTCCTCAGCCAAAACTTCATTACAAATTAAGCAACCACACCATCATCATTATTAAAAGTAAATTCACATTGGAAAAATTATTCAACATGTTTTCTATTTCTTGTCAATTTAAGTGTACCACAACCTGGTAGCAAAGATGGCAGAATCATTGTCATCAGTATTTTTACCTCTTCTGTGTAAGTTTAGCCACTTATACATAACTGAAAAATATTTTTCCTAAAATATGAAATAAATATTCTCAAATAAATACTAGCTTTATTTTATGAAATTATATTTGTGCTTAATTTTAAAAATTGAGTTGTATATATATCACACTTATATACACATACAGCTCTGATGATGGAGAAATATTATTAAAGGGTTTTTGTCTTTGCTTGTTGCTATGAAATACTTATGTTTCTGTTAAAGGAGATAGCAACAATTTTTAAAATCAAACATTCTAATACAATACAATTCAAAGATATACTTATTTGATAGTTAACTGTGGAAGAATGATTGTAGGAAAATACTAAAAGTTTTTATTTTCTGTAACTGAACTATTATATTTCTGTAAGAGTAGAAAACTTTGTATGTACTGTAAAAACACTGCAATTCATAACATACAACTGTCTCAAATCTGAGTTGAAGTGTTTCTGGCAAAGTTTGTAAGCTTTGTGTGGAGTGATGGCTTGTGTAGTGCAAAGTATGCATGTTGTGTGTTTAGAACCAAGGCTTCAGTGAAGTTGCACAATGCAAAACGGGCAAGAGCTGCCAGAAATACCTAGGATTCATTACCCTTTTGATTTTGAATTAACTTTTGGTCATTGCATGTTCAGAAACTTTTGCCAACTTTTTTGTGACCCCCCCCCCAATATCGTTATATGACCCCATATGGGGTGCAACCACAGTTTAGGCACTGGCCTAAACAAGCCTTAGCTGAGTTGAAGGGAAAATTTGATAGAAGTTAATTGGAGGGGGACATATTGCTAAAGAGCCAAGGCACCTATTGGTGGGAAAACTTCAAAGGTCACCAAAGTCGTCAAGGATGACCAAGGGAGAAGACCTGGTAGTTCATTCCTGAGTGTGCCCTGGACCCATAAAAGTTAAATAGCAGGCTTCCTTAGAGCCCTGCTGTAAATCTTAATCCTACTTGTGCCACCACTACAGGAGTACTATGACCTGGTGTGTGCGTACACATACACACATACATATACACATATATATCTATAAACATATACATGTAACTATACACATAGGTATATATGTAAATATGGTGTATATATGTACATACATATACAACTTTATAATATCTACCTGTTGCTAAGTCGTTTTGGTTGTGTTTGACCTTTCATGGCCCCATTTAGATTGTTGTTTTTTGCTTTTTTTTGGAGGGGGGAAGGCAGGGCAATTGGGGTTAAGTGACTTGCCCAAGGTCACATGGCTAGTTTTTGTGTGTGTGTGTGTCAAATGTCTGAGGCCGTATTTGAATTCAGATCCTCCTGACTTTAGGGCTGATGCTCTATTCACTGAGCCACCTAGAAGCCCCCATTTGGAGTTTTCTTGGCAAAGGTCTTGCAATGGTTTGTCATTTCCTTCTGCAGCTCATTTATGGATGAAGGAATTGAGGCAAACAGGGAAGTTGTCTGAGGCCAGATTTGAACTGTGTTGGAAGGGTCTTCCGACTCTATGGCCAGCATTCTATCCATTGTACCACCTAACTGCGCCTAAGCATCTACCTACTTCTAAGTTAGATTGTGTGGGGTATGGTGAAGACCCGTCTGTGGGATCATCTGCTTGTCCATATAGGACCATGAGTGAAGGCATTCTCATGGAATGGAGACAGTGCTCTAAACTCAAGCTGGGCTCCTGCTGCAGATGGCTTAAGTTCTGCTCTCCTAAGTGAAATTTACTGCCAAATGAGGTATTAAATGCTTTGATGGGGTTTCATTAGTTGAAGATTGTTTCCTCATTCCTTGTATCTGGGTAGATTCCCGCACTAGATTATGAGGCTGAGCTCTCAACCAATGAGGGTAAGGTCAGTGTGAGGGGTTATCAGCATTAGGGTATATAACCATGTTTTTTTTCTCTGTTACTGGCTTCCTTCTATCCTATTGGAGGTGACGCCCCTTTCTTGCAAGATTGAATCCTTTCTGTTCCTACCTTGAAAAACATCTGGGTTTTTGATTAAATTTTGGATAGGGTTTTTCATCCCACACAAGATCATGATAAGGGTAAAGGAGAAATGATCATTCATTGCTTCAAGTCCAACAAAGCAAATTTGACATCTACATTCCTTTCCTTATCCTGATAAGACCTTTCACTGCCCTAGGATTTCCAGCTGTAAAATGAACAAAAATAAATTCAGTATAAAATAGAGGTAAAGGACATGTAAGAAAACATGAAAGTTAGTAAACATGTAGGGAGAAAGAGGGAGAGAGAGAGAGAGAGAGAGAGAGAGAGAGAGAGAGAGAGAGAGAGAGAGAGTCTTTCTGGAAAGGAATTCCTTAAACTATCCTAATGGAAAGTGTCTGCCATGAGAAGGGCCTGAGTTACTTATCCAGGGTATATGGAGCCTTCTGAAAGAACAAGAAACTAGGTCAAGGAAAGACCAGAAAGGATCAGTCAGAGCTATGTCCAAAACCAGTTCATTCTTACCAGATCATCCTCTTGGAGACCAGATCCAAGAAATTGGAGCAGGGAGCCCTGCTCCTTTCCAGGAGAGCATAAATTGTTATAGACACAACTTCTGGGAGATTAGACACCTGATGTGGGCAGTCAGGTGTATTATGATGCAACAGTTCATCACTAGGGGCAGCTCTCTCAAACAGATAAGAGAGTTCTGTTTTGTACAGTGGGGACAGGTTGAAGGCTATTTGGTTTAGGAATAGCTGCCTTGTTCTTAGTGATAGGGATCATTTGATCCTATGATAAGTATAGCACGCAAATATCCAGACTGACCCTAGACTCACTCCCTAAACTCTGCTACTTTGGGTTTTTTTGTTGTTGTTGTTTTTAGGGCAATTGGGGTTAAGTGACTTGCCCATAGTCACATGGCTAGTGTGTTAAGTGTCTGAGGTCAGATTTGAACTAATGTTCTCCTGACTTCAGGGTCATTGCTCTATTCACTGCACCACCTAGCTGCCCCATTCTGCTACTTTTGTAACAAACACCTCCAATCTGGTTTAAAATTTTTTTTACATTTATCTATCTATCTATCTATCTATCTATCTATCTATCTATCTATCTATCTATCTATCTGTCTGTCTGTCTGTCTGTCTATCTATCTATCTATCTATCTATCTATCATCTATTTATTTATTTATAGTTTTCAACATTCATTTTCCACAAGATTTTGACTTACAAATTTTCTACCTGTCTCTCCCCTACCCACAACCCAAGATAGCATGCCTACTGAATATCCCTTTCTCCAATCTCTTCTCTCTTATATCTTCCCCCACACCCCTAACTTTCTAGTAGAGCAAGACAGATTTCAATGCCCCAGTGCCTATATATCTTATTTCCCAGTTGCAGGTAAAAAAACAATTTTTTAAACAATTGTTTTTAAAACTTTGATTTCCAAATTCTTTCCTTTCTTCTCTCCTCACCCATCTCCCCTGGGAAGACAAGCAATTCAATATAGGTTGTACATGTGTAGTTACGCAAAACATTTCCATAGTTGATATATTGTGGAAGACTAACTATATATTTCTTTCCATCCTATCCCACCCCACCAATCTTATTCTATTTTCTCCTTGACCCTGTGCTTTTTCCAAAAGTGTTTGTTTGTAACTACCCTCTCCCCCAATCTGCCCTCCTTTCTATCATCCCCTCACTCTTATCTGCTTCCCCCTACTTCCTATAGGGTAAGATACCTAATTGAGTGTGTATGTTATTCCCTCCTTAAACCAAATTCAATGATAGTAAAGTTGACTCATTCTCTTCCACCTTTCTACTCTTCCCCTCCATTGTAACAGTTTTTTTTGTCTCTTTCATATGAGATAATTTACCCTTTTCTATCTCTCCCTTTCTCCTCCTAATATATTCCTGTCACACCTCTACCTCTTAATTTTATTTTTTAGATATCATCCCTTCATATTCAACTCATCCTGTGCCCTCTGTCTATGTATACATGTACACACATATACATATGCATATATATTTATACAACCATACACTCTCCTATACATACATATGTGTGTGTGTGTGTGTGTGTGTGTGTGTGTGTGTGTGTGTATTCCTTTCAACTATCCTCATACTGAGTAAATTCTCATGAGTTACAATTACCATTTTTCCATATAGGAATGTAAATAGTTCAACTTTAATAAGTTCCTTATGATTTCTTTTTCCTGTTTACCTTCTCATGTTTCTCTTGCTTCTTTTATTTGAAAGTCAAATTTTCTGTTCAGCTCTGGTTTTTTCATCAAAAATGCTTGAAATCCTCTATTTCATTGAATATCCATATTTTCCCCTGAAATAGTATACTCAGTTTTGCTGGGTAGGTGATTCTTGGTTTTAATCCTAGCTTCTTTGACCTCCAGAACATCATATTCCAAGTCCTTCAATCCCTTAATATAGAAGCTGCTTGATCTTGTGTTATCTTGATTATATTTCTACAATATTCGAATTGTTTCTTCCTGACTGCTTGTAGTACTTTCTCCTTCACTTGGGAATTTCGGAATTTGGCTACAATATTCCTAGTAGTTTTCTTTTTGGAATCTCTTTCAAGAGGCAAAACAATGAATTTTCTCAATTTCTATTTTCCCCTCTGGTTCTATTATATCAGGGCAGTTTTACTTGAGAATTTCTTGAAGCATGATTTCCAGGCTCTTTTTTTGATCATGGCTTTCAGGTAGTCCAATACTTTTTAACTTATCTCTCCTTGATCTACTTTCCAGGTCAGTGGTTTTTCCAGTGAGATATTTCACATTGGTTTTATTTTTTTCATTTGTCTGGATCTGTTTCATAGTATCTTGATTTCTCATAAAGTCATTAGTTTCTATTTACTCCAATCTAATTTTGAAGGAATTATTGTCTTCAGTGAGTTTTTGAAATTTCTTTTCCATCTGGCCAATTAGGTTTTTTAAGAAATTCTTCTCATCATTGGCTTTTTGGGCCTCTTTTGCCATTTGATGTAGTCTATTTTTTAAAAAAAAATATATTTTATTCATTTCATTAATTATTTCCCAATTTCATGTAAAAATTTTAACATTCATTTTTTCTTTTTTAAAAAAATTAAATTTTATGGTTATTTTTAGTTTACATCATTCATTTACACAAGATTTTGAGTTACAAAATTCCTCCCCATCTTTCCCCTACCTACCACCCCAAAATAGCAATCCCACTGTATACCCCCTCCCCCAATGTGCTCTCTCCTATATCCTTCCCCGTTCCCCCTCCAACTTTCCAGTAGGGCAAGGTGGATCTCTATACTTTAGAGCCTACATATCTTATTTCCCAGTTGCATGGAAAATAATAATAATAAAATAATAATAATATTTTTTAAACATTCGATTTAAGACTTTTGAATTCCAGATTCTTTCCCTTCTTCCCTCATCACCCACCCTTATTGGGAAGATAGGCAATTCAGTATAGGTTGTATATGTGTAGCTATCCTAAACATTTTGATAGTGGATATATTGTGAAATACTGACTATATTCCCCTCCATCCTATCCCGCTTCTATTGTATTATTCTCTACTTTGACCCTGTCCATTTTCAAAAATGTGTGCTTCTAACTTCCTCCCCCTGCAACCTGCCCTCTCTTCCATCATCCCCCCTCTCATCCCCTTCCTCCCTACTCTCCTGTAGGGTGATATATCCTATTTAGCGTGTATATCATTCCCTCCCTAAGCCAAATTCAATGAGAGTAAGTAATGACCCACTACCTTTTGCCTTCCTATTCTTCCCCTACATTGTAAGAGTTTTCCCTTGCCTCTTCTATATGAGATAATTTACCCCATTCTGTCTCTCCCCATCTCCTCTCACCTCTCAATTTCACCTCTCAAGTATCATCCCTTCCTCTTCAATGGGTCCTGTGCCCTCTGTCTATGTATACGTTTTCAAATATATACACATACTCACATATGTATTCATACACCCATATGCCCTCCTATATAGACATATATATATGTATGTATAGATATATATGTGTGTATACATACACACATTTATATTCCCTTCAACTATTTTCATACTGAGAAAAGTTTCATCGATTATAATTATCGTTTTTCCATGTAGGAATGTAAATAGTTCAACCTTGATAAGTTCCTTATGATTTCTTTTCTCTGTTTACCTTCTCATTCTTCTCTTTGCCTCTTGTATCTGAAGGTTAAAATTTCTATTCAACTCTGTTTTTTTCATCAAGAATGCTTGAAAGTCTTCTATTCCATTGAATGACCATATTTTCCCCTGAAACATGATACTCACTTTTGCTGGGTAGGTGATTCTTGGTTTTAATCACAGGTCCTTTGGCCTCTGGAATACTATATTCCAAGCCCTTCAGTCCCTTAGTGTAGAAGATGCTACATCTTGTGTTATCCTGATTGTGTTTCCACAATATTAAAATTGTTTCTTCTTGGCTCCTTGTAATATTTTCTCCTTGATCTGGGAACTCTGGAACCTGGCTATAATATTCCTAGGAGTTTTGTTTTGGGGATCTTTTTCAGGAGCTGATTGGTGGATTCTTTCAACCTCTATTTTGCCCTCTGGTTCTAAAACATTAGGGCAATTTTGCTGGATAATTTCTTTTTTTTTTCTTTTTGGAGGGGCAGTTGGAGTTAAGTGACTTGCCCAAGGTCACGTGGCTAGTTTTGTGTTGAGTGTCTGAGGACAGATTTGAACTCAGGTCCTCCTGACTCCAGGCCCAGTGCTCTCTTCACTGTGCCACCTAGCCGCCCCTGCACAATTTCTTGAAGGATGATTTCTTGGTACTTTATTTTTGATCATGGCTTTCAGGTAGTCCAATAATTTTTTTTTTTTTGCTTTTTTGGAGGGCAATTGGGGTTAAGTAACTTGCCCAAGGTCACATGGCTAGGTTTTTTTTTGTTTGTGTGTGCGTTAAGTGTCTGAGGCCGGATCCGACCTCAGGTCCTTCTGACTCCGGGGCCGACGCTGTACTCACTGCGCCACCTAGCCACCCCAGTCCAATAATTTTTAAATGATCTCTCCTGGATCTATTTTCCAGGTCAGTGGTTTTTCCAATGAGATATTTCACATTGCCTTCTATTTTTCATTTGTTTGGATTTGTTTAATAGTATCTTTTTTTTTTTTTTTAAAGCAATTGGGGTTAAGTAACTTGCTCAAGGTTACACGGCTAGTCATTATTTATGCGTGGGGGCTCATTTTCTGAGGCCGGATTTGATCTTGGGTCATCCCAACTCCGAGGCCGGCGCTCTTACTCACTGCGCCACCTAGCCGCCCCTTTAGGGCAATTGGGGTTAAGTAACTTGCCCAAGGTCACAAGGCTAGGTTTTTGTTTGTGCGGATTAAGTGTCTGAGGCCAGCTCAGAACTCAGGTCCTTCTGACTCCAGGGCCGGTGCTCTATTCACTGCGCCACCTAGCCGCCCCTGTTTAATAGTATCTTGATTTCTCATAGTCACTAGCTTCCATTTGCTCCAATCTAATTCTGAAGGAATTATTCTCTTCAGTGAGCTTTTCAGATTCTTTTTCTATCTGGAAAATTTGGCTTTTTAAAGTATTCTTCTCATTGCCTTTTTGAGCCTCTTCTGCCATTTGAGTTAGTCTATTTTTTTTTTTTTTTTTTTGCTTTTTGGAAGGCAATTGGGGTTAAGTAACTTGCCCAAGGTCACAGGGCTAGGGTTTTTTTTTGTTTGTTTGTGTGTGTGTGCATTAAGTGTCTGAGGCCAGATCCCAACTCAAATCCTTCTGACTCCAGGGCCAATGCTCTACTCACTGCGCCATCTAGCCGCCCCCTAGTTAGTCAATTTTTTAAGGTGTTATTTTCTTCAGTCAGGTTGTTGACTCTCTTTTCATGATTTTCTTGTATCATTCTCATTTCTCTTGCCAATTTTTCCTCCACTTCTCTTATTTGGTTTTTAAAATCCTTCTTAAGCTCCTCTATGTCCTGTAACAGGTTCATATTTCTCTTCAAGCTTTTGTTGCAGGAGTTCTGACTTTGTTGTCTTCCTCCTGTTCCATGCTTTAATCCTTTTTGTTCCCAAAATAGGAATCTAAAGTCAAATTGCTTTGCTTCCTTTGGTTGTTGCCACATGTTGCCATTCAAGTACTTGACTTTTGAGCTTTTTGCCCCAGTAGAACTCTGCTTCCAGGGAGGAGAGCTTTGTCCCAAATCTTTGGGGTTTTCACAGCTGCCGGAGCTATTAGTTGGCTACCTTCTCTGAAGCCTCCCCTGGCTCTGGCACATGGTCACATACCCCAGGGCTTCCACCCTAGACAGCAATCCAGATCCAAGCAGTTTAAAGCAAGAGTGATTACCCCTCAGCCTGGTCACTTTGTCCCCCTACAATCTGCAGGCTAGGAGCTCTGAAGCAGCCATGCAGTGACTGTCATGCTTTAGCCACTTATCCCTCTGGGGGCAGAGGCCAGACTTTGTTCCCAGACCCCCTGTTCTCAAAGTCCACACTTATTTCTCACTTTGTCTTTGGCATTTATGGGTTGATAATTCTGGAAACTGCCACAACTGCTGGTGAACCACTCTCCTGAAGTCTGCTCCAGGGTTGGGGCTGCCCAAGGCTCATGGGGCACCACCTACCATGTCTGGAGCACCTTCAAGTACTCCAGCTCCTGCTCCAGCTTCACTCCTCCAGCTCCTGGGCAGGGGGCACTGCAGGGGATCATTAGCTGCAGTTTGCAGATGAAGAAAAAGAGGCTGGTGGAGTCTAGGTGACTCATCTGGCATCACAGAGCCTGTGAGAGCTAGGGTTGGACTTGGAGCCCTGGGGTCATGAACCCAAGGCCAAGGACTCCTTCCATGACACCACGGTGGGGGAGATACCCTGGGAAGGAGGCAGTCTGGCACAGCTGCCTCTGGGGCTGAAGTACTAGCTTCCTAATTGGTCTCCTGATTCCAGGCTCCAATCCATCCTCCCCAGGGCTGCGAATTTTTTCTTTTCTTTCTCTTGTTTAAAGCACAGAGACTTTTTATTCCTTTTGTTTTAGTTCCAAATTCTCTCCATCCCCCTACCACCCCAACCTCCAACCTCCTGAGAGGGCAGGAAAAATGAAACCCACGACAAATGTGTGTAGTCAAGTAAAGCACATTTCCACATTAGCAGTGTTTCCAAAATACACAAAGAAAAAGAAAATCTGTTTCTGTCTGCTGTCTGAGTCCATTCTCTCTCTCTCTCTCTCTCTCTCTCTCTCTCTCTCTCTCTCTCTCTCTTTCAGAGCAGCATTTTTCATCAATGGTGGTAGGTCATTGTACCGATCAGTTACTAAGTCTTTCATGTTGATTATCATTACAACATTATTGTTACTGGGCAGATTCTGCTCCTGGTTCTGCTCATTCACTTTGTATCAGTTCACACAGGTCTTCCTAGGTTTTTCTAAAATATCCCCTCCATCATTTTTAATGGCACAGTAGTATTCCATCACATTACAATAACTTGTTCAACTGATAGGCATTCCCTCAGTTTCCAATTCTTTACCACCACTGAAAGAGCTGCTAGGATTATGTTTGTATATATGCACCCTTTCACTCTTTTAGGAACAGATTTATTAATTTATTTTTGTTACAAATTCTCTCCCTCCCCCACCCATTGAGAAGGCAAGAAATATGATTCCCATTGTACATGTGAAGTCGTGAAAAACATATTTCTGCATTGACCACGTTCTAGGAAAAGAAAAAAGCAAGAAAAATAAAGGAAAATATTTTTAATGTGCAATTTGCGTCTAACAGTTCTCTGTCTGTAGATTGGTAGCATTTTTTTTTCTTACATCTTTTTGAAAAAAATTATTTTCAGTTCCAAATTCTCTCTCTCATTCTACCCCCTTGCCCACCCACTGAGAAGGCAAGAAAGATGATACCCATTATACACATAATTATACAAAATATATTTTTGCATTAGCCATGCTCCCACCCTCCAAAAAAAAGGCAAGAAAATAAAGAAACAAAGAGAAAAAAGTGCTTTAATCTGCTTGAGTTCATTAGTTTTCTGCCTGGGGGTGGACAGCATTTTCATCATGAGTCCTTCAGAATTGTCATTGGTCACTGTATTGATCAGAGTTAAGTCTTTCATAGTTGCAACATTGCTGTTACTATGTATATTGTTCTTCTAGTTCTGCTCACTTCCCTCGACATCAGTTCATTCAAATCTTCCCAATTTTTCTGAAATTGTCTCCTTCATCACTTCTTACAGCACAATTGTATTCTGTCACATTTATAGGACACAATTTGTTGAATCATTCCCCTGTTGATGGGAATCCTCTTAGTTACCACAAAAAAAGAGCAGTTACAAATAGTGTTATACACATAGGTCCTCTCCTATTTTCTTTGCTCTCTTTGAGGGTTTAGACTAGTAACCATATTTACCTGATCAAAAAGCATTCAGTTTTATAGACTTTTGGGCATAGTTCCAAATTGTTCTCCAGAATAGTTGAACTATTCACCAACAGTAAATTAGTGTACCTATTTTCCTACATTCCCTCCAACATTTGCCATCTTGGTTAATCTGATGGGTATGAGGTGGTACCTCAGAATGGGTTTAGTTTGCATTTCTCTAATTTAATGATTCAGAGCATTGTAAAACATGTTATTGATATCTTTGATTTCTTCCTTTGAAAACTGCCTATTCACATTTATTAACTATCATTTGGGGAGTAACCCTTGTTTTTGTAAATCTCAGTTCCTAATTCTATTTTAGAAATGAGACCAATCAGAGAAACTTGCTGCAAAGATTTTTTCCCAGCTTTTTTTTTTTTTTTGCATTTTAGCTGCAATTGCATTTTGGTTGTTTGTGCAAAAATTTTTAAATGTTATATAATTAAAATTATCAACATTAGCTCCCATGGACCTCTTTGTCTTTTATTTGGTGAAGAACTCTTCCCCTTCCCATAGATCTGACACATAATTTCTTCCCTCCTTCACTGATATCACTTTTTATGCCTAAATAATGAACCCATTTTGAGATTATCTTGGTATACAGTGTGAGATGTTGATCTATGCCTAGTTTCTACCAGAATACGTTCCAATTTTCCAGACAGTTTTTTGTCAAATAGTGAGTTCTTGTCCCAGTAGTGGGTATCTTTGGGCTTATCAAACACTAGGTTATTGTGCACATTAATGCTATGTATCATGTTTCTATGTGTGTCTTGGAAGGTGGACTCCCATATAGTTTATACAGTCTGCAGTTATTTTTAAGTGGAATTACTCTTTCTAGCTCTTCCTGCTGGATTTTGTTGGTAATATATAGAAATGCTGATTATTTTCTGGGTTTACTTTATATCCTCCAACTTTACCACAGTTGTTCATGGATTCAGTTTGTTTTCCTGCAGACACTAGGGTTTTCTGGGTAAACCATTGTATCACCTGCAAAAAACAAGAGTTTTGTTTTCTTCTTACCCATGCTTCTGCCTTTATTTTCTTCACAGTATCTCTGTGATATTTTACTGTACTCTTTTCACTAGTTTTATTGAACATTTTTGCATCAGTTATGGAATTGGTCCACAGTTTTCTTCCTGTCTTGACTTTCCTTGCTTCAAGACAATGTTTGTATCATAGAAGAAATCTGGTCAGGCTCTTTCTCTGCAGAGTTTTCTTTTTAACAGTTTACATAGTATTTCTTCCCATTCTATTTTTTATGCTCATCCCCCTCTTTTTTTCATTCCCAAAATGCTTTATTAAATTGTGGTTTAAATCATTCATTTCTGCCAGATATTGAGTTACAACTCTTTTTCCCCCATTTTTTCCCTATCCCCTACCCCAGAATAGCAGTCCCACAGGATCCCTCATCGAATCTACTCTCTCTCATATATTCTCCTATACGCCCCTCTACTCTCCCAGTGGGGCAAGGTGAATCACCATGCCCCAATGCCTGCACAACTTATTTCCCAATTATATGCAAAATATTATTAATAATATTATTTAGACTTTTTACATATTTGATTTTAAAACTTTTAATTCCAGATTCATTCCCTTCCTCTCTTGTCACCCACCCTTACTGGGAAGATAAGCAGTTCAGTATATGTTGTGCATGTGTAGCTATGCAAAACATTACCATAGTAGATATATTATAAAAGACTGACTATATTTCCCTCCCTCCTATCCCACCTCCCACTTTATATATATATTATAACATTGTGAATGCTGTACTTTGGTTTCTGTGAATGTTTTGCTTTAGTTTACTGCTGAATAAATAAAGAGTTCACTATACCATGTGATCAGAACCTTAGAGCTATTCACAGCAGCTGGAAAGTTGCCCATACTTGGCTTTATAACCCATCAAATTACCAATGGGTAAGTATAGAACTAGAAAAAATAATAATAAAAATCATATGAATGGGGGCAGAGCCAAAATGGTGGAGTAGAAACAGAATTTCCACGGCACTCTGGCCCACACCACTTCCAAATTTATGTAAAAGGTGACTGAACAAACTCTGGAGCTACAGAGCTCACAAAATGACACAGAGAAGCTAACCTCCCACTGAGGACAGCCCAGCAGCCCAGCAGGGAACAGCCAGCACAGCACTCTGGGAGCTGAGCCCAAGCCCATGTAAGTCAGAGGTTTTAGTTCCAGGGTAGACCTGACCAGCAGCCAGCTGGAGGGACTCCAGAACACCAGCAGCTGTGGCTATTTCCAGAATTATTAACACACAGATGCCAAGGACAAAGTGAGAGGTCAGTGCAGTATGGACTTTGGGAACTACTAGGTGGAAGAGTGTGTTGGCCTCTTTCCCCTGGGGGCGAGAAGCCACTGAGACACTGAACAGCTCTCACCAAATTGCACCTTCAAGTCCTGGCCTCAGCTATAATATTCCTAGGAGTTTTCTTTTTGGGATCTTTTTCAGGAAGTGATTGGTGGATTCTTTCAACCTCTATTTTGCCCTCTGTTTCTAAAATATCAGGGCAATTTTCCTTGAGAATTTCTTGAAGGATGATTTCTAGGTTCTTTCTTTGATCATGGTTTTCAGGTAGTCCAATAATTTTAAAATTATCTCTCCTGGATCTATTTTCCAGGTGAGTGGTTTTTCCCATGAGATATTTTACATTGCCTTCTATTCTTTCATTTGCTTGGATCTGTTTAACAGAATCTTGATTTCTCATAAAGTTACTAGCTTCCATTTGCTCCAGTCTAATTCTGAAGGAATGATTCTTCTCAGTGAGCTTTTGAGATTCTTTTTCTATCTGGCAAATTTGGCTTTTTAAGGCATTCTTCTCCTCATTGCCCTTTTGGGCCTCCTTTGCCATTTGAGTTAGTCTATTTTTTAAGGTGTTATTTTCCTCAGTCAGGCTGTTGACTCTCATTTCATACTTTCCTTGCATCTTTCTCATTTCTCTTCCCAATTTTTCCTCTACTTCTCTTATCTGCTTCTTAAGGTCCTCTATGACCGGTAACTAGCTCGTATTTTCATTTGTGGCTTTTGGTGCAGGAGTTCTGACCTCCCATTCCTCCTCCTGTTCCATGTTTCAATCCTCTTTGCCCCCCAAATAAGAGTCTAATGTTAAATTTTTCTATTTTATTTTGTTTCCTTTGCCTAGGCATGTTGCCACTCAATTACTTGACTTTTGGGCTTGTTGGCACAATAGGACTCTGCCACCCAAGAGAACACCTTCCGTCCCAAACACTGGGTTTTCTCAGCTGCCGGAGGTATTAGTTGGGTGCCCTCTCTGAAGCCTGCACATGCTCTGGCAAGTTGGTCATACACCCCATGACCTCCACCCAAGACCACAATCCAGATACAAGAAGGTTAAAACAAGAGCGATTACCCCCGCGACTGATTGCTGAATCCCCCCACATTCTGCAGGCCAGGACTTGAAGCTGCAATTTGGTGAGAGCTGTTCAGTGTCTCAGTGGCTTCTCGCCCCCAGGGGAAAGAGGCCAACACACTCTCCCACCTAGTAGTTCCCAAAGTCCATACTGCACTGACCTCTCACTTTGTCCTTGGCATCTGTGTGTTAATAATTCTGGAAATAGCCACAGCTGCTGGTGTTCTGGAGTCCCTCTAGCTGGCTGCTGGTCAGGCCTACCCTGGGACTAAAACCTCTGACTTACATGGGCTTGGGTCAGCTCCCAGAGTGCTGTGCTGGCTGTTCCCTGCTGGGCTGCTGGGCTGTCCTCAGTGGGAGGTTAGCTTCTCTGTGTCATTTTGTGAGCTCTGTAGCTCCAGAGTTTGTTCAGTCACCTTTTACATAAATTTGGAAGTGGTGTGGGCCAGAGTGCCGTGGAAATTCTGTTTCTACTCCACCATTTTGGCTCTGCCCCCATTCATATGATTTTTATTATTATTTTTTCTAGTTCTATACTTACCCATTGGTAATTTGATGGGTTATAAAGCCAAGTATGGGCAACTTTCCAGCTGCTGTGAATAGCTCTAAGGTTCTGATCACATGGTATAGTGAACTCTTTATTTATTCAGCAGTAAACTAAAGCAAAACATTCACAGAAACCAAAGTACAGCATTCACAATGTTATAACATAACAACTTATCACTAAAATGGCCCCCTAGTTTTCATCAACATTGTCACATAGTTTTAAGCAAAAGCTGTCATTCACTAAGTCTTTAACTCAATCATCCTTAAGGAGCAATCCTTCTTAAGTGATACAAAGTACAAAGGTCAAAGTTCTCCACTCCTATGTCACATTGTCTTAAGTCTCAGTCAAAAAGATTTCTTTCTTCTTGATTAGAGATTAATTTCTAGTCATCCTTAACTCAATCATCCTTAAGAGGTACAAGGTACAGAGTACAAAGTTCTCCCACCCTTAGGGCACAGTAAATCATGATCTTCTCAGTCAGCATTAAGTACCCAAGGAGAGCTCTTTTTCATCTTAACTTGAGACTAGCTCTCAGATTCCATGATTCCTTTTCCATGGTCCCAGCTTTTGCTGAATTTACCCAATTGTCACCTGTATTCAAAGGTAGGCAGCTCTCAGCTCCTCATCCAGCTGCTTGTGCAGTTCATTGTCCAGTTCCTCCTACAGTTCCCATTCCATATTGAAGCTCATACTGTCCAGTACACCTCAATCCCTTCAGTTTCTGTTTCTGGGAAGACAAAACAACATTCACACATATTGCCAGCACCATAATCAATTCACTTTCTGTCTGAAATCAACACAGACCCACAGAGTCTGAGAACTCAATACAAATGGTCAGTATAGTCCCAGGACCTCCAAAACCCTCCTCAGGGCTTCTGTAAACAGACAACAAGAAAATCTTCTTTCAGGGATTCTAGTAAAGTCCTAGGGCTTCTGTACAAAGTATTACAAACTCAAATCAACACAGACAGAGCGACAAACAGAATGCTGGGATACCACATGTTTTCTCCTTCTCAATTCTGCCACCACAAGTGTTATTCTTCTCAGTTTTGCTCTTTCCCAGCTTGGGCTTCTCCTTATATATGTTCATTAGCTTCTCCCTGTTGCCTCTTCATGTTGCATCAGAAAGTTCCTCCCACTGTGGGTTTCACAATTTCTGTTTCTTAACAAAGACTAGATATAATCATGGGAAAGGCTCAAAAGAAACTTGAACTGAAACAAGATGCTAAATTAAATAACTGAAACAAGGCACTAAGTACGTCTTGCCATTACATGGATATGTAATTGAATAAGTACGTTAATTTATTGTGATATGTCATTTTTACTATATTGGCACAGTCCATTGATGATCAATGAATATTTCTCTGATTATTTACTAACTTCTTTATTTCCACAAAGAATCTTTTTCTGTTGGGGGAAATAAAATAATTCTTGTGTTTCTTACTAGCTGAATTCTAATAGCTTTTTTTTTCATTTTGTCATCTGTTTAAATGGAATTTTTCATTCTAATTCTTCTTTCTGTTGATAATAAATATAAAAGTTTGTCACAGAAAAAATTTTAGGATAACACAAGATCTAGCAGCTTCTACCATTAAGGTGTTGACGGGCTTGGAATATAACATTCTGAAGGTTAGAGGAATATAACATTCTGAAGGTTAGAGGAGTCAGGATTAAAACTAAGAATCACCTACCCAACAAAACTGAGTATAATACTTCAGGGGAAAAAATGAACATCCAACGCAATATAGGACTTTCAAGCATTCTTGCTGAAAGGACCAGAGCTGAATAGAAAATTTGATTTTCAAATACAAGACACAAGAGAAGCATGAAAATGTAAACAGGAAAGAGAAATCATAAGGGACTTATTAAGGTTGAACTATTTACATTCCTACATGTAAAGACCTTTTTTCAATATTAGGGTAGTTGGAAGAAGGAGAGAGAGAGAGAGAGAGAGAGAGAGAGAGAGAGAGAGAGAGAGAGAGAGAGAGAGAGCAAGCGCACCAGGTGAGTTGAATATGAAGGGATGATATCTAAAAAATAAAATTAAGGGGTGAGAAAGAAATATATTTTGAAAAGGAGAAAGGGAGAGATAGAATAGGGTAAATTATCTCACATAAAAGAGGCAAGAAAAAGGTTTCACAATGGAGGGAAAGAAGGGGGAGGTGAAAGGGAATGAGTGAACCTTACTTTCATTGGCTTTGGCTTAAGGAGGGAATAACATGCACACTTGTAGTGGCAACCACACTGGCATACCCAGGGTGGCTGCTAGCACAGGTTCTTAAATCTGCTTTATTAGGAAAGAGAGTTGTTCAAGGGGTCAACAATTTTTTTTGATAGAAAAGAGGGCAGACTGGGCAAAAGGGTAATCAGTATGCTTGCCATCTTGGGGTGGGAGTGTAATGGGAATTTGAAGATCTCCCTTGCCCCTCAATAGACCTAGGAATTTGAAGACTTTCCATGCTTTGAAAGTACAATCTAGCCCATTATAGGCTGAATGTAATCACATGGAACCAGCTATCTTGATATGAATAGATAATAAATATGTAAAGGGTAGTGGTCTCTGCTTCCTCATTAGGAACTACTAGCATGTTATCTTGATAACAGATTGCCCTTAAAGTAGAAGAAAGTTTAAATTTGTCCAGACTGCCATTTGGCAGAAAATTGCAGGGTTACTAATATATTCCTGTGGGTAAACCATTAAAGAATACTTTATGCCTTGCCAGTGAGAGAAATGATTATTAGTAACCAGTTATTGGGGAGATCCAGGCTTTTTCCCAGTCCTGTTTCCTTGTTTGAAGCCCAATCTTTGAAGGACATTACTGACCTCTGCCAAAAATTACTCCTCTTAGACCATCTTATCTAGGTGAATTCTTGACCACTGTGTACTACTCAGGTTTGGGTAGTGATAAATTCTTTGATTAGATTGTCCAAGACTGAGGGATGAATTGGAAGTAAATGGTACGATCAAAGTCAACTCTCTCAAGCCCTCAGCCCCTTGTTAGAAGAGGTCCACTTCTTTTTATAATATTAATTCTCTCTCGTTACCTGCTACACAAACACAGTTGATTTCAGAGTGAGTTCTTTGATTTGTCTTTGGCATTTGAGGATGTCACTGACACCTTTTATTAATAATATGCTAGAATTGTTAATAAAATGATTAATTCCTCAGAAATTGTGTCTCTCAAACCTTTTTAGACATCACAATAGTTAAGACAAACTGATTCCAGTTCTCTATCTTATGGAGAATCAAAAAGAATGCATTGGTCAAGTCAACCACAACAAACCAGTCTGTAGGGAGTCTCCAGAGTCTCTGAAAGAGCAATAATGTCAGGATGGTTTCATTAATGAGTCAACTTCTTTATTCATACCCTAGTAATCTATGGATAGGCACCATCTCCAGTCATCCTGATCTATACCTTGCCGTTGGACACAGATGTCTCTGGAGGAGAAATTGAGGCTGGTGACTTTGTATAGCCCTCCCTCACTGAAATCCAATTCACTTGCAAGTCATGACATCATCTTCTTGATGTCATCGTCCTCTTGTAGAATGAAGGACAAACAACAACAACAACAAACAATAGCCAGTCTCTTAGTCCCACTTACCTTGTGTGCCAGCCAAACGGGGTTGTTAACCTGAGAGATGGTTCACCTAAGGACTCCAGCCTCCAGTAATTCCTATATGAACACAGTTATGTCCCCTTCTTTTGGGATTCATTATTACCTTGACTCTACCACCTGTTGAGGTAAGGACAACACTGGGTGCTCCAGGCAGTCACTCACCTGTTAAGAATAGGATTGAGACCATATTGAGACCAGGGCTACTTCCAATACAGAGCCTAGTTAGGTAACCAATTTATCAAGTCAAGGTCTATAATGTACTCCTCTGTGGACTTTGATACTACTATCCATCTCAGTGGTTAGAAATGGCCAATAATGACATTTGCAATGACCCTACTGACCACGAGATGGCATCAGTTCCAAGCTTAGACAGTGGTGTAGAACAGTTTCTCACCATGGAACCAAAAGAGTCATGAATCCCCTCATGTGTCCACTTTAAAGTCACCAGTGACCAGGCCCTCACATTCCTAAGGGATGTAATTAGGAATTTGGTCATATTTGTAATTTATATTTATCCCTTTACAATTTGGAATTTCTGGGTAGAAAGTAGACAGAGGTCTCCATTTTGGCATCAGCATTCTCCTAGGAGTTAGCAGAAGGCATTTTGTCAAAAGCTGAGGGGCTGCACTAGCAGAGTGAAGCACCATCCTCCATCAACACAATCCCTATGGACTTTCTTGTTACCAGTAGATCCTACTGTGGGTGGCAGCTGATTTGCTTCCTTTTGGAGCCTAAAGGAGTAAGATGCTGAGACAGATCATTCCTTGACAAACCCTCCTCCCTGTTGTCATAGGAGCATAAAAGAAACATCTACTCCACTTGGAGGACTCAGGTTACCTAGCATCTGCTAGATAATTAGCATATCATCAGGAGAGGTTTTTGCTCTTACATTATCACAGAGCCATGACAAAATACCCAATTGACCAAGCAAAATTATTGCCTCCATGATGATTTTAACCATTGCTTCTCAGGGGCAACAAGGAAGTCACTGCAGGTGGGGATACATGAGAATAGTAGCACCCTTCCCCTCAGCCGTTCTAATCCCTATTATCTATCAAGTGTTAAAATAACCATAGTATTATTTATTAGTCCCCCTAGACTACCCTCTCTTGCCTAAACAGGAGGACTGGAATTGATCCCTTATTAATAAACAAGATAAGCCACTCTTCTAGGGACTCACCAGCATCTTGATAGTACTTTTTTCTAGTGTTTTCTAAATCTGTTTTATTAAATTGTCTCACTTCAATCCTTCCCACCTTACATCTTAGGTATTCAATTAGGGAGTGGAGAAACACTGGAGTCTCTTAAGTGTATTGCCTGATCTCATGGAGAATTTCTCTTGCTGTATCCACTAACTGTGGGTGTCCCACAGGTTCTATCCTGGGCCCTATTTTCATATCCCTATGCTTCACTTGGTGATCTCATCAACTCCCACTGATTTAATGATCACTTTAGTGCTGATGATTCTCAATTGTTATCTTTTGTCTGTTTTATCATCAAAATTTCTCCCACTATCTCTTTCCCTTCCAATTCTTATAGAAACATTGTATTTAACAAAAATATTGTTTGAAAAAAAGAAGAAAAAAATCAGAAAAAACAATCAATATAAGAAATGTCTGAAAATGTATGTAATATATCACACTCACAAACCTTCTCCCTCTCTGAAGCCTTGGTATAGGGAGGATTTATCTTATCTCTTCCTCGGGCTGTGTTTGTTCTTTGTACTTTTCTAACATTCATTTTGATTATTTTATGATCTCTGTTCTTTCATTGACCTCATTATAGTTATTGTGTATTGTTTTCTGGGTTTTGCTCATTTTACTCTACATTTTATTATGTAAATCTTTTCATATGTCTCTGTATTCATTATTTGGGTTGTTTCTTACAGAGTCCATTACATTTATGTGGTACAATTTGTTTAGTCTTTCCACTTCTCCTTCCTTTGACAAGTATCTACTGTATTTCCTATTTCTTAGTAGCATGCTCCTATAAATATTTTGGCACTATTAGAATTTTTTATCAGCAATATTTTTGTGGTAAAACCTAGTAGTAGAATCTCTGAGCCAAAGAACATGGAAATTTTTTGTTAAATTTTGTTGTTAAGTAATTTTTCAGTTTGTTGGACTCTCTGTGACTCAATTTGGGGTTTTCTTGGTGTGGATAGTTGGAGTGGGTTGCCATTTCCTTCTTTAGCTCGTTTTGCAGATGGGGAACTGAGGCAAACAGAGGTAAATGACTTGGCCAGGACACACAACTAATAAGTATCTGAGGACACATTTTCTATTTTTTAAGCACATGCTCTATCCATCTGTACCACCTAGCATTTTAGTCATGTTATTTGTAATTCTAATTTTGTTTCTTTTACAGATTCAGACCTTGAACAATAATGGCTAACTTTCCACAACCCCTTTTGCAAACCTCAGGAGATTTCTGAATGGCATTTCTCTTATTTTTAGTAACTTGGAACGTTTTTTCATATGGTTATTGATAGTTTGTCATTCTTCTTTTGAGAATTATTTGTTCATATTCGTTGACCACTTAATTATTTATCTATTGGAGAATAGTTTTTGATACACACATATATCCACAAATAAATGATATATATGTATATGTAGATATATACATGTCTATATAGAAATACATACATGTATGTGTTCACATATATACAAATATGCAAACATATGCACAAAAGGTCATCTATCTATCTATCTATCTATCTATCTATCTATCTATCTATCTATCTATCTATCTGTAGTTATAAACTTGGGCAGCTAAGTGGCATAGCGTATAAAGCCCTAGGCTTGGAATCAGGAAGATTCATCTTCATGAACTCAAATCTGTCCTCAGACATTTATTATTTGTGTGAACCTGGGCAGGTCACTTTACCACATTTACCTCAGTTTTCTCATCTGTAAAATGAGCTGGAAAAGAAAATGATGAGCCACTACAGTATCTTTGCCAAGAAAACTTCAAAATGGGATCATAAAGAGTCAAATCTTTAAATTACCTTTTTGCATCCTGTCTTAGAAAACAGTATGTTTTACTTGTATAGAGATCATGTTTTCTTTTAAGGTCATTAATTTTTCCTTTTTTCCTTCTAGATTCTTCTTCACTTTTGTATATTTATATCCCCAATCTCTTGCTCTCTCTCTTTCTTTTTGGTGAGATTTGCCACCATGGATTTAAATTTTTCTATGTTGCCAATTATTCTGTTATGCAGATGATAAAATAAACTTTTACAACTCATTTCTTTCTTGCATCATTATGAAACATTCTGCTGTAGCTCCATGCTGTCACTTCCCAAGAGAACTTGGATTAATTTTCCTTTGCAATATTTATTCATTATTTGGAATTGTTTAGATGTTTTAGGAGTTATCTTTCTTATGTTATTTTTATCTTCCTTATTAGTTTATTTACTTATCTTCACGGTCTTTAATTGGATTTTCTTCTTATTGAGATCTTCGGTAATTTCCATTTTTTTTTCATTATATATACCTATCTCTTACCTTCTCACTCATTCCCCTTTGATGGCAGATTTCCTAATGTTTGGACTTCAGAATTGTCTTGGCTTCTTCCTCTGCTAGGGGATTCATATTGTAGTGGCCTCAGTCTTTGCCCATGTGACTTCTGAAGGGATAAAGTGGCTTCAGGTAGACACCTGGACCTTTTCTTTCAAAACCGGTGTAGTCCCATACGTTCTGGTTTCCTACTCCAGTTCCCTCTGTTCCTTAGTTTTCTAGCTAAGTACCCCTACAGCACAGCATGCTGCCATACTGTTACACCAAAGAAAGCAAAAGTCTGACATTCTGTACCTCCACTTATGCTACACAGTCCAGAGTGGAAAGAATTGAGTTTTTTTGTAAGCTCATGGGTCAGTTTGTGCTCTATCTCCAAGCATTTAGGAACTGGTGTGAGAGAGAATTCCTGGTGAATGTGTTTGGGATTAGAGATAATAAGCCTTTCTGTGGTTAAGCTCATCAGTTTGCTGCCTTGTTAGAGTTAGTACTTAAATGGTGTTAATAACTGAAACTGATTTTGCTTCTCAAGCATTCTTGTTGTTGTGGAAGCAAAGTTTTGAAAGGCTGTGTGGACTGCAGAGGATAGAGATTGTGCCGTCTTGTTGGTCACATGACTAATCAGATATTAATATATTTTCTTTATACTCCTCCTGAAGGAAATTGAAGGACATTCTATTTCTTCTGAGGTGTCATTTCCAATGCAGCATCTCCTTCTTGGCCTACTACTACAAGTCACTTTTACAGGTGGAAGAACCTGAGGGCAAAATGCCAGGTAGTTTGTGAGTCTACACTAACAAGCCCAAAGCAGGGGATACAGTTAGTTCAGAGAAAAGAAAAAGGTTACACAGAGCAAGAACCTTTCAACTATAGATATGGGGCCCACTCATGTCAGTGGGAAGGGTGGGCACATGCATAGAGCATACTAGTTGAAAGATACATATAAGGAATATACGGGGCCAAGCTAACTCAAGTCTCTGTCACTTTAACACCCTGGTTTAAGACCCTGGTTTCCTTTTTATTATTGTGAAATTTCCATGTTGCTCTCTGGGGGAACAGTATCTTTGCTGGGAAGGTTTTAAAATTGCCTTCCCTGAGCCTCTTTTTCTCCTTAGCTCAATTTCTGACTGCAGAGCTGACTCTCCATCTACTAGTCACAAAATTAGCTAGAATACTTTTTTTTTCATTTTTGGAGGGCAAAGGCAATTGGGGCCAAGTGACTTGCCCAAGGTCACATGCCTAGGTTTTTTTTGTGTGTGGTATGTTTGTGTGTGTGTGTGTGTGTGTGTGTGTGTGTGTGTGTGTGTGTGTGTGTTAAGTGTCTAAGACTGGATTTGAACTTAGGTTCTCCTGACCCCAGGGTTGGTGCTTTATTCACTGTGCCACCTACCCACCCCTAGATTGCTTTTTTATATCAACCCAAGGGACATGGTTAATCTAGACCTTGCTCATGTGGCATCATTTGCCTTCAAAATATGAGCAAGGGCCCCAAATACTCTCAGGTGGATTAAACTTGTTCATGGAGTGAGAAAAATAAACATTTCTTTAAATTTCCTTTGCAAATAGTGAATGAAAAATTCCCAAGTTTTGCAAACTTTACAATCTGTGAATAGGACACATAGGGTGATAATTTGGGAAAAGTCCCAAAGTCTAAGACCCTTATACTCGCATGTCTGAAACAATGATTTATGGACTCAACACTTGAAGAGGATCATCATGAACTTATCTCTTCTATACTCATTGAATTCTATTCACAACATGGTAGTATTATAAATTATTCTTTTTTTGTTTCCAAACCTTTTATTTTTTATTAACTTCTGTTTTACATCATTCATTTCCACCAGATTTTGAGTTACAATAATTTCCCCCTCTGTTTTCCCCCTACCCACTCTCCCAGAATAGCAGTCCTGCAAGATATCACTTCCTCCAATCTGCTCTCTCCCATATCATCTCCCATACCCCCTTCGACTTTTCCATTAGAGGAAGGTGACTCTTTGTGTCCCAATGCCTGCACATCTTATCTCTCAATTACAAGCAAAAGAGTATTAATAATAGTATTTATATATATTTGAAACATTTAATCTTAAGACCTTGAATTTCAGATCCATTTCCTTCCTCCCTTGTCACCCATTCCCTCTGGGGAGATAAGTAATTCAGTATATGTTGTGCATGTTTAGCTATGCAAAACATTATCATAGTACAAGGCTGCTTATAATTCTCTTCCACTCATCCCACCCCCCACCTGGTTCATTCCCTACTTGATCCTGTCCCTCTTCTGTAGTGGGTACTTCCAACCTCCCCTCCCCCCAAGGATGCCCTCCCATCCATCATCCCTCCTCTCATCCTCCTTCCCCTTATTCTACTGTAGGTTGAGATATCCCATTTAGTATGTATGTCATTTTCTCCCTGAACCAAATTCAATGAGAATGTGGTTCTGCCCTTTTGCCTTCCTATTCTTCCCCTCCCTTGCAACCACTTCCCCTTGATTCTTCTACATGAGATAGTTTACCCTACCCTGTCTCTCCCCATCTCCTCTTGCCACTTCCCTCTCTCATCTCATAATTTCACCCCTTGAGTATCCTCCCTTCCCAACAAATTCAACCTATGCCCTCTATCCATATATAACTGTAACCATATACACACACATTCACATATGTATTCATATGACCACACACCCTTCTTCCATTATTTTCATAGTGAGAAAGATATCATCACTCACAGTTATTGTTTTCCATATAGGAATGTAAATAGTTCAACTTTGATAAGTTCCTTTTGATTTCTTTTCCCTGATTACCTTCTCAGGCATCTCTTGCTTCTTGTGTCTGGATGTCAAATTTTCTATTCAACTCTGTTTTTTTCCTCAAGAATGCTTGAACCCTCCCATAACCTCCACCCCAGATCACAATCCAGATCCAGGGAGGTTAAAGCAAGAGCGATTACCCCCCAAGACTGATCTCAGGATCTCCCTACAGTTTGCAGGCCAGGAGCTGGAGCTGCCTCTGAAAACTGCAAAATGGCATGTCTCCTCAGTGGCTTCTAGCCCCCAGGGGAGGAAGCCGACGCATTCCCCAAATACTGGTCCCAAAGTCCATAGGGCACTAACCTCTCACTTTGTCCTAGGCATGTCTATGTTGATAATTCTGGAGTTGCCACAACTGCTGGTGTTCTGGGGTCCCTCCAGCCGGCTGCTGGCCCTGCTGCCCTGGGGCTAAAACCGCAACTCAGGCACTCGTCTGTGCTTGGCTCCCCACACTCTGCGCGCTGTGCTGCTGGCTCCCAAAGCACTGCGCTGGTCCTTCCTGCAGGGCTGCTGGGCTGTCGTCAGCGGGAGGTTAGCTTCTCTGTGTTGTTCTGTGCGTGCTGGGGCTCCAGAAGTTGTTCAGATATAAATTATTCTTAATCTGGTAAACAAGAGAATAAGAAAGAGTCACCTCAAATATAATAACAGTAACAGGGGAGAGAAAATGAAGAGATGTGGTTCAGACTCTATGCTTTATGATGAAGACTCCATAGCTATAATGGTGCTCAAAGGAGGGATTCGTGGCTTTTTTCCCCCATTGACTTTATGATAAAGATGATCTCTAAAACATCTCTAGATCGAGATCTCTAAAAGCATAAGGGCCCTGAAATTACAAAATCCTCTTCCGAAAAAGAAAAAAAAAGATAAGAAAAGAAAGTGGAAGCAAGAATGAAAAAACATGTACAACTAAATGGACAGCAGGTGGCAGCAGGGTTTATATTCCAGACAATGAGAATGGTATTTGAAACAGGAGGATTATCTCAGAGATCTGAGCAATCAATACCTGCTCCATAGGTCAGAATATTAGGTCAGTGTCACAGAGGATAAAAGTTTCTCTGTCCCATCAAACAGCATATGTCCCTCTGAGGATAAGGTGCTTGTGGGAGGAGACTTGGAATGTTCTTAATGTGCATCGTGACTTTAGAAGAATGAAATAAGGAATATTAACTGCTCCTAGCAAAACAATGGGTGAATATAACTGGGACTGTGGGCCAATAATTGAGGTGCAATGTGATGGCAGGTAAAGGGAAAGAAAAAGTAGACTCAGGAAGCAGTAGAATGCCACGGATCAGGACAAGAGACCTTGAGAAGAAAGAGATTCATGAAACAGATTCAGTCTGTTGTTATTGGAAATAAAAGGAGATTGAAGGACTTTGTCAATCAGAGATGGGATTAAGGCTGCTTAGAAGTTTATTAGGAACACAGAAAGGCCTGCTACATGTGATGCACTTGTTGAAGTGATGTGGGGTGATTGACACTGAGTCAAAACCATGAGTTCTGGGAGTCTCAGTGTCACCAACATTCTCCAGGGTTTTGGAACCAGCTCCAGGAGAGCTTTCTGTCTGAAGTTCAGAAAAGAGACAGGGGGAGGAAGAAGGCTTTCTTCCTCTTTTTGAATACAGTGAGGCATGCAAATTGGGTCCCTCCCTATTGGGATAAAAAGCAGCCCCAAACCTGGACCTGGACCTCTGGGAGAGAAGCTCAAGCTCTTTGTGCCCTAGAGGACTAAGCTAAAATCTTACCATGAAATTTAGGCTGAACTGGATTTTCCTTCTGAGTATTTTCCAAGGTAGTTTTATGGAGAGTGAGGGAACAATATGAAATGATTATTTAATGTGGCTATTGACTTTAATGCAATGTCTCTGTCTTGTAGGTATCCAGTGTGATGTGCAACTGGTGGAGTCTGGGGGAGATGTGAGGCCACCCGGGGGTTCTCTGCGTCTCTCCTGCAAAGCTTCTGGATTTACTTTCAGTAGCTACTGGATGAGCTGGGTCCGCCAGGCTCCAGGGAAGGGACTGGAGTGGATTGCAAGGATTAATCCTGATGGAAGTAGCAAATACTATGCAGATGCCATGAAAGATCGATTCACTATCTCCAGAGATAACGGCAACAACATGTTATATCTACAGATGAATTCCCTTAGTACTGGGGACACAGCTGTGTATTACTGTGCAAGAGACACAGTGAGGAAAAGCAATGTGAGAGCAGACAGAAACTTCCCCTGCCAAGGGGTGAGGTGCCAGTGAGTCCAGAAGGGGCTGAGCTCATGGTGCACAGAGCACAAGATGCCTAGATCCACTAACAGATGTATGGTGAACCTCAATCATTTCTATTTATGGCCTGTGTTGTTTTTCTTTCTGTCCCAGGAGAAAGCAGTTTTCTCAGTAGTTAGCCATTATTCTCCATGCCTCACTCTCACTCTCCCTTCCCCCCAATATTCAAAGAGTAGTTATGTCTTGTCAGTTCTACTTTCATCACATATCTAGTGAACTTTCCCTTCTTTCCTCGGGTATTGAAACTACCATGAGGTAGAATCTTACCAGCTCAGTCTGGCCTATTATTCTGGCCTGCTGGTTGTTCTACCAGCCTCAGTACTCTCCTCACTCCAGTCCATGCTAACCTCAGTTATCAAAATTTTGTTCCTAAAGCACAAGTTGGTCCATTTCTCCCAAATTCCAGAGACTCTCTATTACCTCCAGCACAAAAAAAAGAATCCTACTTGACTTTCACAGCGTGGTGCCTTCCTATCTTTCATATCTTATTCTACCTTCCTTCCTTCCACATGCTTAGCAATTCAGTAACACTGACCTTGCTGTTCCTTTCACAAGAGATTTCATTTCCCTACTTTATGGGTTTTCACTGGTTGGAATTCTTCTCCTCATTCCTGCCTCCTGACCCTTTTGGTGTTTTTCAAATTTCTCCTAAAATCCAGCCCTCTTTTACTTTCTCCATCCCATCTAATTCCAATGTGTGCTGCATATATCCTGTACATGCATACATACATAGATATATACATACATACATACACACGCATATTATATATATTTTGTGCGAAATTATTTTCATGCTCTCTCCCGGAATGAAACTGACCTCCCTAAAAGCAGGGGCTTGGCTTTTATATCCCCAGTTCTGGGCACCACTCCTGGCACATAGTAAAAGCTTCTTACTGATTTGATCTTCTGTTCCTTTCTGAATGAGACTCTCTAGTATTGCTGAGATGTGTTCTATCCATGATTTCCATGTTATGTACATAAAGAGTAATTTCCGTCACATTTTAACACATTAAGAACAAAAATAGCCATATAAGGTATAACAAATTATTAAATATTGTTGTGAGTTAATTTTAACAAGAAGATAAACTAAGGCACCTTTCTCTAAGCAAGGTAACATTCTTTTATCAGGACTAATAACCTGAGAACAAGATGGGTAAATAACTACCTCTGTCTCCAGTCAATGACCACAAGCAAAAAGACAGCTCCAGTTTTATAGTTTTTGGCAACTATAGAACAAAGAACAGAATAGGATACGGGACACCATGTGCTTGAGAGCAACATGATCAGTTCTATAGCTGAGGTAGAGGGAACAACATAATTGGTTGAAAATTGGAATTTACGGCTAGCAACAACCTTCCTCCTCTCCCTCTCCTGACTGAGAATTGGTTATTGAGTGAGTCCTCTTACAAGGTTCAAGACAATGACCCAGACTTATTTAGAGAGCAAACCAGAGAACTTTGGTTTTTCCAGTGACATATTTCACATTGCCTTCTATTTTTTCATTTTGTTGGATCTGTTCAATAGTATCTTGATTTCCCATAAAGTAATTAGCTTCCATATACTTCATTCTAATTCTGAAGGAATTATTCTCTTCATTTAGTTTTTGAAATAGTTTTTCCATCTGGAAAATTCAGCTTTTTCAGGCATTCTTTTCCTCATTGGCTTTTTGGGCCTCTTTTGCCATTTGAGTTAATCTATTTTTAAGGTGTTATTTTCTTCAGTCAGGTTGTTGACTCTCTTTTCATGATTTTTTTTTTTGCATCATTCTCATTTCTCTTCCCAATTTTTCTTCCACTTCTCTTACTTGATTTTCAAAATCCTTCTTGAGCTCCTCCATGCACTGTAACCAATTCATATTTCTCTTGGAAGCTTTTGGTGCAGGAGTTCTGACTTTGTTGTCTTCCTCTGATTCCATGATTTTATCCCTTTTGTCCCCCAAAAAGGAATCTAATGTTGGATTGCTGTGCTTGCTTTGCTTCCTTTTCTTGCTCATGTCACCACTCAATTGCTTGACTTTTGAGCTCTTTGCCACAGTAGAACTATGTTCCCAGAGGGGAGAGATTTGTCCTAAATTGCTGGGGTTTTTGCAGCTGCCAAAGATATTAGGAGGATGCCATCTCTATAACCCCCACATGCTCTGGCACACCTCAGGAACACCACCCAAGACTGCTATCCAGATCCAGGCAGGTTAAAGCAAGAATGATTATCCTTTGGTCACTTGACCCTCCTATGATCTGCAGGCCAGGAGCTCTGAATCAGCGATGTGGAGGCAGCTGCATGGCTGGAACCCCTCCTGTTGCTTCCCAATCAGGGGGAGAAGCTGAGCCATGCCTCTGTGCCCCTTAGTTCCAACAGAGTTCCACACTGAACTTTTACTTTTTCTTTTAGAATTTATGGGTTGATAATTTTGGAAGCCACCACAACTGCTTGTGATCCAGTCTCCTAAAGTCTGTTCTAGCCACTGCTGGTCAGGGCCACCCTGGGCCTAAATTGGGGGCTCAAGCATGGCTGGGCTCAGCTCCAAGAAAACTGCAATGGACCCTTCCTGTAGACCTAGTGGCTGCCTTCAGCAGGAGATTTGTTTCTCTCTGTCACTTTGTGGGTTCTGTAGCTCTAAAATTTCTTCAGTCATATTTTATAGTTATTTGAAGTGGTTATTAGGGGAGCTAATGGAGTTTTCCTGCTTCTTTGCTCCCATCTTGGCTCTGCCCCTTCAAACCAGACAACTTTGAAGGACTGAAAGTGTTGTAACTATATTAGGCCCAACTTCCTTATGACACACTATATCTTCCAAGGTTAGCAGAATTCCTTGAAGCAAGAAGAGAAGAGAGGTTAGAAAGAGAACTGAATTTCTAAACTTAACCTATTACAGGTCAGTGGACTTCTGAACTAAGTTTACAGAGAGGCTAAGTAGTCATTTATATGGCAAAATCAATTAATTTAAATAGGATCAATAAGAAAATGTTACAGGATTCACTTTAATTTTCTCAGTATTATGTGCATACAACAATCTCACAAACATTATATGTAACAATAAAATGTTTGAGAGTCATAGTTTCTCAGTAATTAGTAATTTAATTAATAATGCTGGTATGCTGTTAATAATAGGATCATCATTTGACTATCTCTCTTAGATCAAAGATCCCTCACAGAATCAACTCAATGTCCATGGAAAAGTGAGTGCTATTGAGGGTTGGAATCAACTCTGATAGGTTAAAAATGAGAGAATGAATATTATAATAAGACTTGGACTTATTGAAATGAGGGTGTGGGATATGTGACTCTGATCACTTAATTATGGACAAGGAGAATTATTTAGGTCCATATTCCCTGTCTGATAAAAGGGATAATACACATTTCCCTAGACCTGTCTGAGTAAACACTATGGGTTGCAATACATTAATTCATCTAAATATATGTTTTAATAGATCTGAGTTCTCACTCTTAGTATCAGCCCTTCCCTTCAAAGGTTATCAGAGCAATCTATCGGGGGCGATTTTTGAATGAGGAAGTAGAAAAAGGCAAAAGCCTTGGTCCTATTTAAATAATTAGTTATCAAATATATAAGACAAGTATTTATTTCTCTCAAATGCATAGATTAAGCATGCCTTTACATAGATAAAAGAATGTCCCATTCACCACTTGTAAAAATGTAAAGAAATTTTTATATTTTCCTCCTTTAGCTGATGTAAGGAATTTCATTAACCAACCCCAGAGGATTTTAGGGCTTTGAATCATGAAGAAAATGGACGTTTCATGAGGAGCTTACAGTGATTTTGCTGACCAATATAGCCCAAAATTATTAAGGCAAATGGACAAACATTTCTAGAATAAGTTATTAAAAAGGATTGAAATTATTTTTTAAAAAGAAAGGAAGTTCTATTTGCTCCTCTAAGGTGCCCCCTCACCATAGTGCTCTGTGTTCCTGCAATCAGCAGTGACCAATCACTGGCTCCCCAACAGCATAACAGGAGTGTTTAGAGAAGATTTTCAGGGTGTTCATCACAGTCAACATCTTGGACAATGAGGATCCAGCTCATGAAAAAACCCAGGTCTGTGTTGAGTATCATATTAACCAAACTCTACTTCTGGTCAATAATTCAGTATTCAAAATGTGTGTTCATGGATGGAGATTGCACTGGCAAATGTTGATAAGTTTTTTGAGAGACAGTTGCTATCAGCAGCACCAGATTTAAGATGTTCTGACTACTTCAGTTCTGGAGTCTTTGTTATATCGACCTTCCATTGAAATATAAAACCAGCTGTTAGATATGGCATCTGAACACGCCAGCTTTTTTTTTTTTTTATTAAACAAATGCTTTATTAACTTCTGGTTTGCATCATTCATTTCCACCAGATTTTGAGTTACAATTTTTCCCCATTTTTCCCCTACCCACAACCCCAGAATAGCACTCCCACAAGATATCCCCTCATCCAATCTGCTCTTTCCCATATCTTCTCCCATACCCCCTTCAACTTTACCATTAGGGTGACGTGAATCTCTGTGCCCCAATGCCTGAACATCTTATCTCCCAATTACAGTCAAAATAGTATTAATAATGGTATTTATATATATTTGAAACATATAATTTTAAAACTTTGAATTTCAGATCCATTCCTTTCCTCCCTTGTTACCCACTCCTCTGGGAAGATAAGCAATTCAATATGTGTTGTACATGTATAGCTATGCAAAACATTACCATAGTAGATATATTGTAAAAGACTGTTTATATTTCCCTCCCGCCCATCCCATCCCCCTCCTGGTCCACTCCCCACCTTGATCCTGTCCCTCTTCGAAAGTGGGTACCTCCAACCTTCTCTCCCCCCAGAATGCCCTCCCTTCCATCATTCCCCTTCTCATGCTCCTTCCCCTTATTCTCCTACATGGTGAGATATCCCATTTAGTATGTATGTCATTCTCTCCCTGGGCCAAATTCAATGAGAATATGATTTTGCCTTTTTGCCTTCCTGTTCTTCCCCTCCCCTGCAACCAACACCCCTTGCCTCTTCTACATGAGATAGTTTACCCTACCTTGTCTCTCCCCATCTCCTCCTGCCACACTCCTCTCTCACTTCTTGACTTCATGCCTCAAGTATCATCCCTTCTCACCAAATTCAACCTGTGCCCTCTATCCATGTATACTTGTAAGCATATATACATACATTCACATATGTATTCATATGCCCATATATCCTCCTTCAATTATTTTCATACTGAGAAAGGTTTCATCAGTCACAGTTGTTGTTTTTCCATGTAGGAATATAAATAGGTCAACTTTGATAAATTCCTTTTGATTTCTTTTCCCTGATTACCTTCTCAAGCATCTCTTGCTTCTTGTGTCTGAATGTCAAATTTTCTATTCAACTCTGGTTTTTTCCTCAAGAATGCTTGAAAGTCCTCTATTCCACTGAATGACCATATTTTCCCCTGAAACAAGATACTCAGTTTTGCTGGGTAGGTGATTCTTGGTTTTAATCCCAGCTCTTTTGCCTTCTGGAATATCATATTCCATGCCCTTCAATCCCTCAGTGTAGAAGCTTCCAGGTCCTGTGCTATTCTGATTGTGTTTCCACAATATTGAAATTGTTTCTTCCTGGCTGCTTGTAGTATTTTCTCCTTGATCTGGGAATTCTGGAACCTGGCTATAATATTCCTGGGAGTTTTCTTTTTGGCATATTTTTCAGGAGGTGATCTGTGGATTCTTTCAATCTCTAATACCCCTTCTGGGTCTAAAACATTGGGGCAATTTTCCTTGAGAATTTCTTGAAGGATGATTTGTAAGTTCTTTCTTTGATTATGGCTTTCAGGTAGTCCAACAATTTTAAAATTATCTCTCCTGGATCTATTTTCCAGGTCAGTGGTTTTTCCCATGATATATTTCACATTGCCTTCTATTCTTTCATTTGTTTGGATCTGTTTAACAGCATCTTGATTTCTCATAAAGTCACTAGCTTCCATTAGCTCCAGTCTAATTCTGAAGGAATGATTCTCCTCACTGAGCTTTTGAGATTCTTTTTCCATCTGTCAAATTTGGCTTTTTAAGGCCTCCTTCTCCTCATTGTCTCCACCCCAGACTGCAATCTAGATTCAGGGAGGTTAAAGCAAGAGCGATTACCCCGCAAGACTGCAGTCTTTGCAGTCCAGGAGCTGAAGCTGCAAAATGGCGTCTGTGCTGCATCTCCTCAGCCACTTCTTGCCCCCCAGGGGAAGAAGCCAACATGTTCCCAAATACTGGTCCCAAAGTCCATAGGGCATTAACCTCTCACTTTGTCCTAGGTATATCTGTGTTGATAATTCTGGAATCGCCATAGCTGCTGGTGTTCTGGGGTCCTTCCTGATGGCTGCTGGCCTGGCTGCCATGGGGCTAAAACTGCGACTCAGATGGGCCTGGGCTCGGCTCCCAGAACGCTGTGTTGTAGGTTCCCAGCACGCCGTGCTGGCTGTTCCCTGCCAGGCTGCCGGGCTGTCCTCAGTGGGAAGTTAGCTTCTCTGTGTTGTTCTGTGGGTGCTGGAGCTCCAGAGGTTGTTCAGAGTCCACCTTTTACATGGTTTGGAAGTGGTGTGGGCTGGAGTGCTGTGGATGTGCTGTTTCTACTCTGCCATCTTGGCTCCACCCCCTGAACATGGCAGCTTTGATGACGGGGACCAGGGTTTGAGGAACACTTTCTTTAGCAGTTGGGCAGCAACAGATATCAGAAAGCACTGGCATTTGTTTGTAACCTAAGCAGCATTTCTATATACTTCTACCATATAGCATTTAAAGCATTTGGGGCAAATGCAAAATTCATGCATTTCCTGAGATGAATCAAACCCTGGAATTTTACTTACAATCCCCAAATGAAAAGTTTTCGGAAAAGCATCCATGACCCCAGCATGACCCACAGTTCCTCATCATGTGGTAGAATATCTTCACCACCAACATTTTGCCTTTCTCCAGCAGTTTGGTGTTGGTAAAGACATCTTCACAGAGAAAGTCCCAGGTGTAATTTCACATATGTCCATTGTGGACCTCAGCCCTCCATCCCAACCATTTGTTTCCTTGGATCAACACAAGGAAAGGTGGGAGCAAGGCCAAGATGACTATGTGGAGCAAATTCCTTTGAAGAATATCAAGGAGAAACCTAACACTTACTTTCAGGGGAAACACCACAATTTTCTCTGTGTAAACGCGGGTTACAAAGGACTAGTCCACTACAGTTGGTAGTGACTTCATTTGTAATTTTATAGTACTAATGTTGAAAAATGGACAAAAGTAAAAAAGTAAAAAGCTCATTTTCTGATCAATTAATTGCTGAGTGACTCCTCATGTGATCATTCAGAGAAAAATTAAGAAATTTTCTATTTAATTTGAGTTACAAAGAAATTTGGTGAGAGGGAATGAAGCCATTAAATTATGGGCCTCAGCTCCTGACACCTGAAGAGTTGGGCTCCAATCATTTCTTTCATCTTTATAAGGATAGATGGGAAAGGCACTAACATCTGCCTTGCAGATTTCTTATAGTACATGCTTATTTTAGGATTGATTAGAGAATGTCCTGGTGGTTCCAATTCTTCTTTTATGGAATAGCAATGTAACACTGTCAAACTTAGTCACAGATTTAATAATTGCTACCACAAATAGTGGTACCCTTTTAGATTCTCTTTAAAAAACCTGATTAAAAACAGACATATTTATGTGTGTAGTAAGGTACCAAGCTATAAAGTAGTTCTCTGTCTTTTGGGGATAACTGAGTTTTATGAAGGCTTACTTCCAGTGGCACTATGTACAACAATAAGCACTTAGCAGTGAAAATAAAAAGTTACAAAGTGCATGTGTTCTTAAAATTCTCAGGGTGCCACTTCATTGTTGGTGGAAATGTGAACTGATTCAACCATTTTGGAGAGCAATCTGGAATTATGCCCAATGAGTTTATAACTGCCTATAACATTTGGCTCAGCAATACCACTGCTAGGTCTATTTCCAAAGAGGATTAGGGAAAAAGGAAAATAATCTATATATTCTAAAATATTTATAGCATCTTTGGGGTTGCAAACAACTGGTAATTGTAGGAATATCAGTCAATTGAGGAATGACTGAACCACTTGTGCTGTATGATTATGATGGAATTCTATTATACTATAAGAAATATTGAGCATGATGCTCTAAGAAAAACACAGAAAGAATTTCATGAACTGATCAGTGGAACAGAGTAGACACACAATATACAGTAGTAAATGATTATAGTAAGCTTGTATTTGATAAATGTGAATATTTAAGATTTTGGGCTGAAAATTCATTATTTGGTCAAAATCATTAAGAACACTGAAGAGCAGTCTGACACCCACTGGGTATAGACCAATGTCTTATACCATTCACCAGTATTGGTTGGTTGTTGTCCCTTGTTTTTGAAGAAGACTAAATAGACATCATTAAGGTATAGTGTGTCCAGCTGTGGCTAATCAGACCAATATGAGCTCAGAATGTTCTACCACATGTTGGGCAAAAGTAGTACATGTGAACATTTAGGGCTGATTCTCTAAATTTGTGCATTTTTCATTTTTTTTTAGCTTCTTCAATTCTGCTTTTCCCTTGGAGCATAGCACGTTCTCTGATGAGGCCACGTCATTCTGGGCAGTCATGTGCCAGTGTCACATAATCAATTGCAAAGTTCTTAAAAGAGACCTTGAGCATTTTCCAGCATCACTTTTTCTGGTCACCATGTGAACACTTGCCCTGTGTTAGATCTCCATAAAATAGCTTTTTTGGCAAGGGTACATTTGGTACTTGAGCAATGTGGCCCCCCCATCAAAGCTGTTTTGTCTGCAGTGGAGTTTGTATGCTTGGCAGTTTAGCTTAAAAAATGACCTGTAGGTCTGGCTAGGTGGCACAGTGAACAGAGCACTCCCCTGAAGTCAGGAGGACCTGAGTTCAAATCCAGCCTCAGACACTTAACACTTACCAGCTGTGTGACCTTGGGCAAGTCACATAAACCCACTTGCCCTCCAAAAAGAAAAAAAAAGTTCTGAGTGTCTCATATCTTATCCTACCAGATGTTCAGAATCTTCCTAAGACAGTTCAGATGGAAACAATTCAGTTTCCTGACATGTAGCTGGTATACTGTCTAGGTTTCCCACACATACAACAATGAGGTCAGCACAGCAGCTCTCTAGGCATTTAGTTTGGTAGTAAGTCTAATACCTTTTCTCTCCCATACTTCTTTGGAGCTTCCTAAATACTGAGCTAGATCTGGCATTGAATATGCCAACCTCATTATCAATGTGTACATACGTGGAAAGTATACTACCAAAGTAAGTGAACTTATCCACAGCATGTAAAACTTCTCCATTTGCTGTAACCAATGGTTTAAGATATTGATGCAGGGTGCTGGCTGCTGGAACACCTGTGTTTTCTTGGTGCTAATTTTTAGGCCAAATTAAGCACCAATAGATGAGAATAGATCCATACTTTGTTGTATCTCAGTTCAGAGACTGCAGTGAGTGCACAATCATCTACAAACAGAAAATCATGAACCAACACTTCCTCCAATTTAGTCTTGGCTCATAGCTTTTTCAAGTTGCAGAATTTACTATCACTGCAGAAGCTGAACTTGAAGCTATTTGTCTTCATTGAATGTGTTTGACAACATGGCTGAAAACATCATGATGTACAGCATGGGAGCAAGCACACAGCCTTGTTTCACTCTATTGGTGAATGGGAAAGCATGAGAGCATTGCCCATTATCTAGAACCTAGGCAACCATGATGTCATGAAACTGACATACATTACTGATGAACTTCTCAGGCAACCAAATTTTGACAGAAGATAAGGTCAAAATGTATGCATGGCTTAGAGAGGTAAATGTTTTAGCAAAATTAGAAGATTATGGAATATATTATTTATAAGATTTATGGAGGAGAGGACAATTTACGAATAAGCAAGAGATGGAGAGCATTGTGAGTTGTGAAATAGATAATATCAATTACATTACATTGAAAAGATTTTGTATATATAAATCCAACGTAGTCCAGATCAGGAGGAAAACAAAAAATTGGGAGAAAATTTTTGTAAGTGGTTTTTCAGATAAACGTTTCATATATACTACAAAAACTTTGTCCAATTTATAAGAACATGGGTCATTTCCCAATTGATAAATTGTCAAAGGATATGAATAGGATGTTTTTCAATGAAGAAATCAAAACTATAGTGATATGAAAGATCCCCTAAACTTTAAGATATCATCTTAAACCTATCAGATTAGGTAAAATGATAGATGAGAAAAGCAACAAATGTTGGAGGGGATATGGAAAAACTGGAACACTAGCTTACTATTGTACTATGAATTGATCCAACCATTGTAAAGAGCAACCTGGAATTATGCCCAAAGAGTTATAAAACTTTTTATAACCTTTTACCCAGAAATATCATTTTTTGATCTGTTTCCCAAGCTGATTAAGGGAAAAAGAAAAATAACTTATACGTACAAAAATAGTTATAGCAGCTTTCTTTGTCATAGCAAAGAACTGGAAATTGAGGGTATGCCCAACAATTAGGGGATGATTATACAAGATGTGATATATGATTATATATAATCCTACTGTGACATAAGAAATGATGAACTGGTGAATTTTAGAAAAACATGGAAGGGGCGTCTAGGTGGTGCAGTGAACAGAGAGAGTTCTCCATATTATGTGATCAGAACCTTAAAGTTACTCAGCAGCAGTCCTCAGGAGAGTTGATTGTGCTTGGCTTTACAATATCATAAGTCTATATTATGGTACCCCCCCAAAATTCAAAGGGATAATGGATCACATTTCAAAGGTAATTAAATGAAGAGATATTGTATATTAAACAATATAGAATGAATATTTCGTATTCCATATGATCCACGAGCATCTGGGTTAATTGAAAGAATGAATGGCTTATTGAAAGAACAATTAGGGATATTTATGTATCCATAACAGGAAAGATAAGTTGTTCACTGCTTTATGTAATTTTAAAAATAGTCCTTTGGGAGGATGTACACCTCTGACCAGAATGATGACCCCCAATCCACAAATTAGAAAACAGCAAACACATAAGATCCCAAATATTGAGTATTATCTAAGCATCATACTCAGGAACACCTGGTTCAACAAGATATGATTTACATCGTTTAGATGACTTTTGGTTGGATAGAAATAAGAAAAATTTCCAGATATCACCTAAATCAGGATTAGCAGCTTGAGAAATACATGCATTAGCTGGAGTGATAGATTCTAATCACTCCTAATCAAGGAGAAATTATTGTGACCTTTAAGTAAAGACCCTATACTGTTTTATAAAAATGATAGAACAGTTCAAATGATTATTATTCCTTGTGAAACAATACCCCTTGTGAAAACTGACCCTCCTTCTGAAATAACTATCAGAGTAACTGAAAGGCTTGGTTCTTCTGATAGATTAAAATGAGAAGCTAAAGTATGCATAAGGTGAGGTCAGATGATGTTCCAAAGCCTGCAGAGATTATAGCACACGGGAAAGAAAATGCTGCAAATGTTTTTTTCTTTTAATTTGGGAGAAGCTAATTACCAAATTGTACCCTTTACTCATATATTCTACCATGAATGAAATTGTGAAAGTAAATTCAAGGACTCCAGAAGCATGGTCCATCCTATATCTACCCTGTTCTGTTTAATGTCTCCTTGTTTCTTTTTGGCTTTTTGTTTGTTAAACTTGTTTGCAAGATTTTTTTTTCATACAGGTTTAGTACCCTTCACCTGCAGATGCTTGATTGCTTAATGTGAATGTCACCCTCTGTTCATGACTATAATGTGTCAGCCCTGGGCCTAGCATAAGCTGGGATCTGGATGCCAGCTAAAGAACTGACATCTTGAATGGAAGCTCTTGGTGCAGGGACACTTCTATGTACAATTTCAGCAAGAAGGATTTTTTGGAACAAGAGGTCTTCAGCCCTTACCCCAAGATTTTGAGTCCCATTCATTTGAGAGGGAAGTGATAGGTGCTTATGCTCAAGTCCCCACCCTAAGATATTGTTTTTTTATGCTTATTTTCTGCTATCCCTGTTATATTGCTGTAAAGTTCTGTTGACATCAGTTACCCCACCAGTCAGTCACCATTCAAGTCCCAATAACCTATATAATGAAATGCATTGTTAATGTATTTTTGCTGTGTAAGGGACATGAAAGATCTTGGGGTCAAATATAATGGTAATGGGAATTTTAATATCTTCCCTGCCCCCTAATAGCCCGAAAGTAATCATATGGAAACTGTGGTGGGAGAAGCTTGCTGTAGGGTGGAACAGAATCCATAGCAAGCTGGGAGTCAAAGCAGAACTGGAGGAAGGAGACCAAGCAGACAAGGAGACAGCTAGGCTTGTATTTGTTTGCCCCCTGTTGTGACATATAGGCTTCTTAGTGCTTGTTTGTGACAAAAGGATGATATGGCTCCCTGCTGTGTTATGGTTTACTAACTTTGTTGCTATGATGGATTTGATTTTCTGATATTGAGATTTGGTTTTCTGGTGTCTGAAAAAATCGTTTACTTCTGTCTTCTATATGGAGGATCTGTTACATTTTGTGATTCAGAATTGTGCTGACATTTTCATAGTCACCATTGGTACTATGAATATTGCCTTGACAATACATGTGGATCTTCATAGTCTGCAGTTCTTTTTTTGAGAAGTTTTTTTTCCCCAGATTCTTCGACCATTTATCCATTGGAAAATGGCAACTAATGGTGTGTGTGTGTGTGTGTGTGTGTGTGTGTGTGTGTGTGTGTGTGTGTGTATTATATCAA
Organism: Gymnobelideus leadbeateri; assembly: GCA_011680675.1. Taxonomy (NCBI): domain Eukaryota; kingdom Metazoa; phylum Chordata; class Mammalia; order Diprotodontia; family Petauridae; genus Gymnobelideus; species Gymnobelideus leadbeateri. Next base: position 66,200 of record WOXC01002834.1, read on the forward strand.
ATAATATTGGGGAAAGCAGGATTCTTGCTTTAATCCATTATTTATTGGAGAAGGTTCTAGTGTAGTGTATTACCATTGCATATAATTCTTGCTTTTGGTAGAATCAAATACATTTGTTATGATCCATAAAGGCAACTTAAAAAAAAGCATTTTTTTCCTTTTTACATTTATTTCAAAATCTCTGTGCTCTAATATTGTTTATTTACAAAAAGTTCATTTAGTGCTGAGTAATATATATTTTCTTTTGAGTGCCCATTTAGAAGACACCATAAGTCTTTTAACTTCAGTTTCACCAGCAATTTGTTCAATTGTAGATTCTCTCTTAGACATCCTCAGAGAGTAGCACTGAAATCTCTTGTCAATGTTGTGGTATTCCGTAAGTATTCTTGTAACCTGGTTACAAGAATAACCTGAATGCTACATCATCAGGAGAACAAAAGTTTAACACTGATATTGGTTAGCTGTCTATGGGAATTCAGGATCATGTAGTTTCCTTGTTCATTAGTTTTTATTTTTTAATAGCTGTTTTTGTTTTGTTTGATAGCATGAGTTTTTTTTTAAATGACTTGATACACAGTAAATGTTTTAGACCTGATTTTTATTCTGTTTATACAAAAATATGTTTCATGAAAGCAAGAGATTGCAAAGGTTTTGTCTTCTTTTCCAATCTGACACTCTTTTTGTTTTATTAGATTGTTTAATCCATTTGCATTTAAAGCACTGGGAGTTATTATTTCATTTATTTTTTGGCCATTTGTCTCTATTTTGTTAGTTTACGATTTTCTCCCCTTGTCTGCTATAAACAGAGGGTCAAGTCTCTTTAACATAACCTTTTTTTTTTTCAGGTGGCACCATTTCTTCTATGTCTCTTCCCCATCCCCTTGAACCTTGCTCCTCCCATTTATTTTGTTTTTCTTTAAATTTTTAATTCTTTTATACTTTAGTTTACATCATTCAATTCCACAAGATTTTGAGTAATACATTTTCTCCCCATTTTCCCCCTACCAAACACCCCGAAACAGCGATCCTACTGAATATCCCCTCCCCTAATCTGCTCTCTCCCATATCTTCCCCCATCTCCCCTCTGACTTTCCAGTATGGCATGGTGGATCTTTATGCCCCAGTACCTGTATGTCTTGTTTCCCATTTACATTTAAAATAACAATGATAATATATAAATTTTTAAACATTTGATTTTAAACCTTTGAATTCCATATTCTTTCCCTACCTTGCATCTCACCCACCCTTACTGGGGAGATAAGCAATTCATTATAGGTTGTACATGTGAAGCTATGCAAAACACTTCCATAGTGGATATATTGTCAAAGACTGACTATATTTCCCTCCATCCTTACCCCACCCCCACTAGTTCTATTCTCTACTTTGATCCTGTCCCTTTTCAAAAGTGTGTGCTTCCAATTATACCCTTCTCCCCTATTCTCCTGTGAGTGGGATACCCTATTTAGTATGTATGTCATTCCCTCCCTAAAGCAAATTCAATGAGAATAAGGTAGACTCATTCCTTTTGTCTTCCTGTTCTTCCCCTCCCTTGTAACAGTTTTCCCTTGTCTCTTCTATATGAGATAATTTACCCCATTCTGTCTTTCCCCATCTCCTCTCATTATATTCCTTTCTCTTCTCTTAGTTTCACATTTTAAGTATCATCCCTTCCTATTTAACTGGTCCTGTGCTCTCTGTCTATGTATACCTGTACATATACATACACATATATATGCCCATATGCCCTCCTATGTAGATATATGTGTATGTATATATATGTATACGTATATGCATTTCTATTCCCTTCAACTATTCTCATGCTGAGAAAAGTTACATAAGATACAATTATCATTTTTTCATGTAGAAATATAAATAGTTCAACTTTGATAAGTTCCTTATGCTTTCTTTTCCCTGTTTACCTTCTCATGTTTCTCTTGCTTCTTGTATCTGAATGTCAAATTTTCTATTCAACTCTGGTCTTTTCATCAAGAATGCTTGAAAGTCCTTTATTCCATTGAATGACCATATTTTCCCCTGAAACATCATACTCAGTTTTGCTGGGTAGGTGATCCTTGGTTTTAATCCCAGCTCCTTTGACCTCCAGAATGTCATATTCCAAGCCCTTTCATTCCTCAGTGTAGAAGCTGCCAGATCCTGTGTTATCCTGATTGTGTTTCCGCAGTATTCAAATTGCTTCTTCTTGGCTGCTTGTAATATTTTCTCTTTGATCTGGGAACTCCAGAACCTAGCTATAATATTCCTAAGAGTTTTCTTTAGGGGATCATTTTAAGGAGGTGATCGGTGGATTCTTTCAATCTCTATTTCCCCTCTGGTTCTAAAACGTCAGGATAATTTTCCTTGAGAATTTCTTCAAGGATGATTTCTAGGTTCTTTTTTTGATCATGGCTTTTAGGTAGTCCAATAATTTTGAAATTATCTCTCCTGGATCTATTTTCCAATGAGATATTTCACATTGCCTTCTATTTTTTCATTTGTTTGGATCTGTTTAATAGTATCTTGATTTCTCATAAAGTCACTAGGTTTCATTTGATCCAATCTAATTCTGAAGGAATGATTATCTTCAGTGAGCTTTTAAGATTCTTTTTCCATCTGGCAAATTTGGCTTTTTAAGGCATTCTTTTCCTCATTGGCTTTTTGAGCTTCTTTTGTCGTTTGAGTTAGTCTAGCTGTAGCTATCACATTAACTATAACTCATGAATGAATGAATGAATATATGACACTGTCCTCCTTGTTTTGTTTTGATAGCTTGATTCACTGCCATAAGTTCAGCATATTGACTTCTTCCACCTAGCCAAGTACATTCCAAAGTCCAGCTAGTACATCGTTTACAGGCTACTGCTTTCCAATGTCTTTTGTGGCCCAAATATTGTGCTGTTCCATCAGTAAACAATGCATGTATTTTCTGTTCTTGATTTAATACATCATATCTTTCATTCCATTTTACCAAAGACTATACTAACTGTTGCTTTGGTTCAGGGAGTATATCAATTCTCTCAACAACTATGTTTGCTATAGAATCATGCAGAAAAAAACCTCCACTTTATCCTGTTTATATCTATTTTGAATATACCATTTTGATTTAATTTTGCTAAACTCTACTGAATGTCCAATCCTGTGAGAAGCTCTGGTACACATTACACAGGTTGTAATTAGGATTCCAGATCTGACTATCACTTCTTGGCCCAGAGTCAGTTTTTTCAGTCTCTACCAAAGCACAATATGTGGCTAACAACTGCATTTAAAAGAGGTATTTTCAACGCCAGATGAAGGGCTTTTCCTAGACCAAATTCAAAGGGTACATTTCTGCCATAAACTCTACCTTGCATGGTCAACCTGTACAGTCACTTGTAAATCCACCCACCTATTTTGTATAGGCCATAAATCTAGGGTAAATTGTATAGGCCAAAAGTTTTACTTTGTTTAAATCCCCAGTTGCATTCATATTTCTTCCTAGTACTTTACGTAAGGGTTTCAAAATTTGTCCCAGATGTAAAATGTGGTGCCAGCAATATTCAAATGATCCTATAAGCTTTTGGACCTCTTTCTTATTGGTAAGGATAGGAAAATCTTGAATCTTTTGTCAGGCTTGAAGGAGAGTCTCTTGCAGCCCGTTATTCCATTGTACACCCCAAAACTTTATGGTTTGAGATGTCCCATTGTTTTTTGTATGCTCAATTAAAAGCACCACTCTTCTTCACTTCTTTTACATTTTTTCACTATATCATAATGTCATCTATGTAGTGGGCAACCTGTACACCAGGTAACTCTAATTCATCCAAATCTTCAGCCATAATACTATGACACATAAGGGGCTATGCAGTTATCCACATGGCAAGTGGGTTAAAGTATACTGTCTGCCCTGCCAAGTGGAAACAAACTAATTAATACTATATGCTGAGAATTTAATATTATTGATAAGGATTGAAGTAACTATTCTCCTCCATCATTCCAATCTACTATCAATACCAAAGGAATGCTCATTAGGTTTTTCTATGTTTCTGTTGTTTTCCCAACTTATCCAATGCCATTCCTAATTAGGAAGGCACTCCAAGATTTTGTCATGTTTTATCTTCTGTCAACATTGGATCGGCTTTGGGGGAAGGAGGACAGCATTTCTGAGTTTAATCCTGATACCTCTGCTTGCTTATAGGGTTATTTTTTGTTCATTATCTTTTAACTGGATTTCATATGCTGGATTATCTTTTAACTGGATTTCATATACTGGATTATCTTTTAACTGGATTTCATATGCTCAATCCTATTCATGGTCTCTTATGAGGTCATTGTTAAGTTTTCAGAGGGAGCAGTATACTGCAGAAATCAGCAGGAACTGAAAATCAGGTCTTGAATTTCTTGGGTCTTTGTTTAGTTTTTTTTCTTCTTTTTTGGAAGCCAGGGCAATTGGGGTCAAGTGACTTGTTGAATGTCACATGGCTATTAAATTTTAAGTGTCTGAGGCTGGATTTGAACTCAGGTCCTCCTGACTGCAAGGCTGGTGGTCTAATACTGTGGTGCCTAGCTGCCATGTTTTTTTTTTAATTTCAACTTAACAAAGAGATAGAGAAAATGTTAATAATGTAGATTAAGTTAAAAAATGTATTGTGCATTCATATTTCTCCCCTGGAAAGCTAATGTTAAAAAATTCTTACTAGCATACCCAAATTCCCCAAGTTCATATACCTCTGAGCTGGAAGAATGTAGGTACAAAATGGACAGAGAATAATAAAGCTTGCTAAAACTCCCGAATCCTCCAAAAAGTTCCGTGTTTTGTTTCTCAGGACTCCTTGTGTGTGTTGAGACAGTGACACAATATCTTCAGGAGAATCTGGGGAAAGGTATGACCTGAGGCTCAGACTATTCCTTCCTAGAGCCACCAAGTCTGCTGCCACCTACTGTACACAGCGGTATCAAGAGAGACAGCATTTTTCTGTCATGTCCCTTTTCATGGTGATTCTTTACTTACTGGGAAAAAGGAGTTCTCATAAGTGATAATTAGAATGCTGGCAAAAATACTAGTTATTCTCCAATCAACCTTTGAGATTCTCTAATTTTGAATATTAGAAAGCCTGAACCAGCTTTTTTTTCTCTGTCTCTCTTTTTCTTCCCCTAACTTACATTTTCATTATCCTGTCACTGCTGCATAACCCATAGGAAAAACAACAATTGAAAGCATTTTGTAGTATACAGTTAAATTTCTATTCTTACAAAGTACATATTGTCCTCTCAAGCCTGAAAAGGCTCTCTCACCCCATGTTATCTTCAAGCTTTCTTTACACATCTTTTCTCTTTCACTGGCTCCTAGGAAAAGTATATACGTTTTACCTTCCTTTAAAGTACTTCTCCACCTTTTGTAATCTGTTTTCTGAGCTTCTCTTAGGTCATCTTAAATTTTGTCCCCACTCTGTGTGTGTGTTTGAGTTTTCTTCCCTTATTTAGACAGTTCAGGAAAAAATGTAGTAGTTTTGTTTATATAAATGTTTAATTCTTTAAAGTCCTCTATTTTTTCCATTTAGGTTTTTATTCAGTTTTTTTCTGGGTAAGATGTTCTTGGTTTTAATCTTTTAGGAATAGTGTATTCTAAGTTTTCTACTTCTTTACAGTGGTGGCTGTTAAATCATCTGTGATCCTGACTTGGACTCCTCAGTACTTGAATTCTTTCTGGTTACATGTAGGAATTTTTTCCCCTAACATGGAAACTCTGGATTGTACATATAATATTACTGGAGGTTATAATTTGGAGTTTTCTTTCAAGAGATAACCGATATGTGTTTTTCTACTTCTGTTTTTCCCTCTCATGTTTTTATCATGTAAATTTCCCTTTTTTCAAAATTTTCCTTTTATTTCTTCCCTCCACACCCAATAGACAGCTACCATTAGACATAAATCAGTATACATATGTCAAATTGTTCTTATTCAGTTTTTTCTCTAGATATAGATGATATCTTTCTTCTTGTATCCTTTATAGTTATTTACAGTATTTAAAATCGATAAAATAACTTATTTGCAAAAAGTTGTTCTTAAAATATTGTTGTTACTGTATACAACATTCTCTTGCTTCTGCTCATTTCACTTTTTTTTTTTTTTTTTACAAAAACAAACAAATGCAGTTTATTAGAACAAATAAACAGTTTGGGTGTTAGACAAATGTGATGTTGTAGAAAGAACTATGAATTTGGATTCATAAGATGTGAATGTAAAGGAAAGGAAAAAACAAAACAAAACCATACAAGTATTGTTAAACACCACTATGTGTCAGGCAGGCCCTGTGCTAAGTATTTTTTTTTTTATATATATTTGAAACATTTAATGTTACGACTTTGAATTTCAGATCCATTTCCTTCCTCCCTTGTCACCCATTCCTTCTTGGGATATAAGTAATTCAGTATATGTTGTACATGTCTGGCTATGCAAAACATTATCATAGTAGATATATTGTACAAGGCTGCTTATAATTCCCTCCCACTCATCCCACCCCCCACCTGGTCCATTCCCTACATGATCCTGTCCCTCTTCTATAGTAGGTACTTCCAACCTCCCCTCACCCCAAGGATGCCCTCCCATCCATCATCCCTCCTCTCATCCCCCTTCCCCCTATCCTGCTGCAGGTTGAGATATCCCATTTAGTATGTATGTCATTTTCTCCCTGAACCAAATTCAATGTGAATGTGGTTTTGCCTGTTTAGCCTTCCTTATTCTCCCCCTACTTTGCAACCACTTCCCCTACATGAGATAGTTTACCCTACCATGTCTCTCCCCATCTGCTCTTGCCACTTTCCTCTCTCACCTCATAATTTCATCCCTTGAGTACTCTCCCTTCCCAACAAAATCAACCTATGCCTTCTATCCATATATAACTGTAACCATATACACACACATTCACATATGTATTCATATGACCACACCCCCTTCTTCCATTATTTTCATAGTGAGAAAGATATCATCAGTCACAGTTATTGCTTTCCATATAGGAATGTAAATAGTTCAACTTTGATAAGTTCCTTTTGATTTCTTTTCCCTGATTACCTTCTCAGGCATCTCTTGCTTCTTGTGTCTGGATGTCAAATTTTCTATTCAATTCTGGTTTTTTCCTCAAGAATGCTTGAAAGTCCTCTATTCCACTGAATGACCATATTTTCCCTGAAACAAAATACTCAGTTTTGCTGGGTAGGTGACCCTTGGGTTCATTCCCAGTTCTTTTGCCCTCTGGAATATCATATTCCATGCCCTTCGATCCCTCAGTGTAGAAGCTGCCAGGTCCTGGGCTATTCGGATTGTGTTTCCACAATATTGAAATTGTTTCTTCCTGGCTGCTTGGAGTGTTTTCTCCTTGATCTGGGGATTCTGGAACCTGGCTATAATATTCCTGGGAGTTTTCTTTTTGGGATCTTTTTCAGGAGGTGATCAATGGATTCTTTCAACCTCTATTTTGCCCTCTGGATCTAAAACATCAGGGCAATTTTCCTTGAGAATTTCTTGAAGGGTGGTTTCTAGGTTCTTTTTTTGATCATGGCTTTCGGGTAGTCCAATAATTTTTAAATTGTCTCTCCTGGATCTATTTTCCAGGTCAGTGGTTTTTCCCATGAGGTATTTCACATTGCCTTCTAATCTTTCATTTGTTTGGATCTGCTTAACAGTATCTTGATTTGTCATAAAGTCATTAGCTTCCATTTGCTACAGTCTAACTCTGAAGGAATGAATCTCGTCAGTGAACTTTTGATATTCTTTTTCCATCTGGCAAATTCGACTTTTTAAGGCATTCTTCTCCTCAGTGCCCTTTTGGGCCTCCTTTGCCACTTGAGTTAGTCTATTTTTTAAGGTGTTGTTTTCCTCAGTCAGGCTGTTGACCCTCATTTCATACTTTTCCTGCATCCTTCTCATTTCTCTTTCTAATTTTTACTCCACTTCTCTTATTTGATTTTTAAAGTCCTTCTTAAGGTCCTCTATGGCCTGCAACCCACTCATGTTTACCCCTGGGGCTTTTGGAGCAGGACTTCTGACCTCACAGTCCTTTTCCCGCTCTATGCCCCCAAAATAGGAGTCTAGGGTTGCATTTTTTTGTTTCCTTTGCCTTGGCATGTTGCCACTTAATTGCTTGACTTTTGGGCTTGTTGCCACACTATGGCTTTAAGGCCAGCTAGAGGAATTTTCGTCCCGAACGTGTGGGGGGCAACTTCCGTTTCTGGTAAGCTGTAAACCACCCACAACTTCCACCCTAGATCACAATCCAGATCCAGGGAGGTTAAAGCAAGAGCGATTACCCCCCAAGACTGATCGCTGGATCTCCCCACGATTTGTAGGCTGGGAGCCGGAAATGCCTATGAAAACTACAAAATGGCATGTCTCCTCAGCGGCTTCTAGCCCCCAGGGAGGGAGCTGACGCATTCCCCAAATACAGGTCCCAAAGTCCATAGGACACTAACCTCTTACTTTGTCCTAGGCAAGTCTATATTGATAATTCTGGCGTCTCCACAGTTCCTGGTGTTCTGGGGTTCCTCCAGCCGGCTGCTGGCCCTGCCGCCCTGGGGCTAAAACCTCGGCTCAGGTGGACCTGGGCTCGGCTCGGCTCCTGCACTCTGCGCGCTGCCGGCTCCCAGACCACTGCGCTGGTCCTTCCTGCAGGGTGCTGGGCTGTCCTCAGCGGGAGGTTAGCTTCTCTGTGTCGTTCTTTGGGTGCTGGGGCTCCAGAAGTTTTTCAGAGTCCTTTTTTTACATAGTTTGTGGAGAATCTGGGGGCAGAGAGGCTTGGACTCGCTGTTTCTACTCCGCCATCTTGGCTCCGCCCCTCATTTCACTTTTGATTATCTTGTGCAAGTCTTAGTATCTTTTTTCTAAAACCATTGATGTCATCATTTCTTATAGCACGATTGTATTCCATCCAAAGCATATACTTCAATTTGCTCAGCAATTCCCCAACTGATGTACACCCTACAAATTTCAGCTTTTTGCCACCACAAAGAGTTACTATAAATATGTCAGAACATATAGATTCTTTTCCTTTTATGTAGTCATGTTCAGAAATAAACCAAGTAATGGTATTATTGGGTCAAAGGGTATTGGTAGTTTGATAACTCTTTGTGCATAAATCCAGAATTGTTGGATAAATTCATAATCCCACCAAGAATGAGTGTCCTAATTTTTTTATATCCCCTCCCACATTAGTCACTTTCCCCTTCTCTCATTTTAGCCAGTCTGGTAGATCTGTAAATTGATGTAAATTGATGACTCCATGCAGTTTTAATGTGCATTTTTTTTTTTTGGTTTTCTTTTTTTTGGTGGGCAATTGGGGTTAAGTAACTTGCCCAAGGTCACATGGCTAGGTTTTTGTGTGTGTGTTAAGTGTCTCAAGCTGGATCTGAACTCAGGTCCTTCTGACTCCAGGGCCAGCGCTCTACTCACTGAGCCACCTAGCCACCCCCTAAATTTGCATTTCTTTAATCCATAATGATTAGAGCATTTTTTTTTTTTTGCTTTTTGGAGGGCAATTGGGGTTAAGTAACTTGCCCAAGGTCACATGGCTAGGTTTTTGTTTGTGTGGGTTAAGTGTCTGAGGCCGGATCCGAACTCAGGTCCTTCTGACTGCAGGGCCGACGCTCTACTCACTGCGCCATCTAGCCACCCCTAGAGCATTTTTTCATATGACTCTAAATTGTTTTGATTTCTTCAGAAAATTGCCTGTTCAATCCTTTGACCCTTTTTTACTTAAGAAATTACTCATATCCTAATATATTTGAAAAATTTCTTTGTATAATTTAAATATGAGACGTTTATCTTATAAATTGTCTATAAGATACTTTTTGCCAATTTTCTGTTTCCCTTCTGATCTTGGGTATGTTAGTTTTATTTGTACAAAAACTTTTTATTGATGTTGAAATGATTCATTTTACACCTAAATTTGCTCAGTATCTCTTATTTATTCATAAAATGGTTAGCTATCCATAAATCTGATAAGTATTTTGTTCCATGTCCTTCTAAGTTTTCTCATGAAATCACTTGTTAGAGAGAGGGTGGGGCCAAGATATTGGAGTAAAAGCAGGAATTCCTCAATGAATTACTTCAGTAACTTGTAAAAAGTGAATCTGAATGGATATTAAAGTGGCACTAAAGTGGCAGTTAAGTTCTCGTTCTGTTAGCTCCTACACAAGGCCTCTCACAAGGCCCCTCAGGGGGCCCCAGAAACCTAGCATAAAACTATGAGCATTGTGAAATCTTGCCCTGCACCTGCCTTGTAACCAAGATGTAATTAAAACGAAGATTTGCCCCGTTAGCTTGCAAGCCCCGCCCCACCCTTAGTTTACATCCCTATGTAGCAACAATTGCCTTGCTGACCGATGTTTGTTTCAGGAAGAACTTTTACTGTATAAAATCTTGCTGAATAGACTACTCAGGGCTACCTTCCCTTTTGGGAGACAATCACAAGCTTAATAAAAGCACTCCCCAAAATACTAATTGGCTATGCCATCCTGTATTTGCCTCAATTGTCCATTACAGCACGATCCAATGAGAGATGGGGTATGGTAGATTTTCAGTCTAGAAAGGTGCACATATGGGACTGGTCAGGGGAAGCATGGAGCAAGGAGGCTGCACCAGCAAAGATCAAAGACCGGATTGGAGAGGAAGCAGAGTGAGCCTGGGACAGGCTGATTCACCCACAACAAGAGCAATTCCCAGACCTCTCCCACAGGATAGGGGATCTGCTGAAGGTGGGTAAGAGAAAGCACAGGACCTGTGCCAGCAGCAGCTAATTCTGGGGCTACCAACCAACAGCCTGGATGTTTAAAAATCAGCTACTTGAACTCACAGAAGCCAAGGGGCAGAGAAAAGCCTACCTTTTCCCCTCTCTCCCTAAGACCCTGATACCACAAAGAATATTGCAACAGGGCAAAATCCTGAAATAATTTAACCCCAGTCAGGCTTTGAAGTCCTAGAGGAAGGGTGTGGGTGTGGGTGTTGCTGTGTCAAGGCTAAGGTGCAGGGTGAGATCCATCCCAACAAGCCCCATCTCAGCTGACCAGCAGGAGATCCTAAACTCCCAGGGGGTGGAGCCAGCAAGCCCTAACACCAGAACCCCAGTTTTGCCTTCACACAACCAGAGGAACTGGCAGATACCGGCACTGCCAGCCACCAGCAGCTGCCTGACTTTCAGCCTAGGGGCTAAGAGGTAGAATCCTGAAGCAGGGAGACCACTGCTCCCCCACAACTTTCACTGTGAGCTTCAGAGTAACCTTGAGGTAACTCAGAAAGCCCTGACCTTGGCATCAGTCTAGACACCCAGAAGATACAGCACACAAAGCCAATAACCAGATCCCTAGTTCTCAGCATAAGAAGCCTGGGTCAGAGCCCTCTATACCCAGAAGGAGAAATACACTTTAAAGGCCAGGAAATAGGTGATTACAAAGGGGGAAAAAGCAATTTGGAAGAACAAAAAGGATTGGATTCTTTTATAGAGAGCAAGAATAATGAAATTCACAAGAGGTCAGCATTGATACCATACTCAACTCTGAAACCTTTACAGGAAATATGAACTGGTTTCAAGCCCAGAAAGCATTTTAAAATTACACTTGCCGGGGAGGGGGGGATGGAGCCAAGATGGCAGAGTAGAAACAGCTCATCCAAGCCACTCTGCCCCCACATTCCCCCCAAACTATGTAAAAGGGGACTCTGAACAACTTCTGGAGCCCCAGCATCCACAGAACGACACAGAGAAGCTAAACTCCCGCTGAGGACAGCCCAGCAGCCCTGCAGGAAGGACCAGCGCAGTGGTCTGGGACCTGGCAGCGTGCAGCGCGCAGAGCGCAGAAGCCTAGCCGAGCCGAGCCCAGGTCCACATGAGCCAAGGTTTTAGCCCCAGGGCGGCAGGGCCAGCAGCCGGCTGGAGGAACCCCAGAACACCAGGAGCTGTGGAGACTCCAGAATTATCAACATAGACTTGCCTGGGACAAAGTAAGAGGTTAGTGTCCTATGGACTTTGGGACTGGTATTAGGGAATGCGTCGGCTCCTTCCCCTGGGGGCTAGAAGCTGCTGAGGACAAACGCCATTTTGTAGTTTTCAGAGGCAGCTCCCGCTCCCAGCCTGCAAATTTGTAGGGAGATCCAGCGATCAGTCTTGGGGGGTAATCGCTCTTGCTTTGACCTCCCTGGATCTGGATTGTGATCTAGGGTGGAAGTCGTGGGTGGGTTTACAGCTTGCCAGAAACGGAAGTTGCCCCCCACACGTTCGGGACGAAAATTCCTCTATCTGGCCCTAAAGCCATAGTGTGGCAACAAGCCCAAAAGTCAAGTAATTAAGTGGCAACATGCCAAGGCAAAGGAAACAGAAAAATGCAACCCTAGACTCCTATTTTGGGGGCATAGAGCCGGAAAAGGACTGTGAGGTCAGAAGTCCTGCTCCAAAAGCCCCAAGGGAAAACATGAGTGGGGTGCAGGCCATAGAGGACCTTAAGAAGGACTTTCAAAATCAAATAAGAGAAGTGGAGGAATAATTGGAAAGAGAAATGAGAAGGATGAAGGAAAAGTATGAAATGAGGGTCAACAGCCTGACTGAGGAAAACAACACCTTAAAAAATAGACTAACTCAAATGGCAAAGGAGGCCCAAAAGGGCAATGAGGAGAAGAATGCCTTAAAAAGTCGAATTTGCCAGATGGAAAAAGAATCTCAAAAGCTCACTGAGGAGATTCATTCCTTCAGAGTTAGACTGGAGCAAATGGAAGCTAGTGACTTTATGAGAAATCAAGATGCTGTTAAGCAGATCGAAACAAATGAAAGATTAGAAGGCAATGTGAAATATCTCATGGGAAAAACCACTGACCTGGAGAATAGATCCAGGAGAGACAATTTAAAAATTATTGGACTACCTGAAAGCCATGATCAAGGAAAGAACCTAGAAATCACCCTTCAAGAAATTCTCAAGGAAAACTGCCCTGATGTTTTAGATCCAGAGGGCAAAATAGAGGTTGAAAGAATCCACCGATCACCTCCTGAAAAAGATCCCCAAAAGAAAACTCCCAGGAATATTATAGCCAGTTTCCAGAATCCCCAGATCAAGGAGAAAATACTACAAGCAGCCAGGAAGAAACAATTTCAATATTGTGGAAACACAATCAGAATAGCCCAGGACCTGGCAGCTTCTACACTGAGGGATCGAAGGGCATGGAATATGATATTCCAGAGGGCAAAAGAACTGGGAATGAACCCAAGGGTCACCTACCCAGCAAAACTGAGTATTTTGTTTCAGGGGAAAATATGGTCATTCAGTGGAATAGAGGACTTTCAAGCATTCTTGAGGAAAAAACCAGAGTTGAATAGAAAATTTGACATTCAGACACAAGAAGCAAGAGATGCTTGAGAAGGTAATCAGGGAAATGAAATCAAAAGGAACTTATCAAAGTTGAACTATTTACATTCCTATATGGAAAAGCAATAACTGTGACTGATGGTATCTTTCTCACTATGAAAATAATGGAAGAAGGGTGTGTGGTCATATGAATACATATGTGAATGTGTGTGTATATGGTTACAGTTATATATGGATAGAGGGCATAAGCTGAATTTGTTGGGAAGGGAGAATACTCAAGGGATGAAATTATGAGGTGAGAGAGGAAAGTGGCAAGAGGAGATGGGGAGAGACAGGGTAGTGTAAACTATCCCATGCAGAAGACGCAAGGGGAAGTGGTTGCAAAAGAGGGGGAGAATAAGGAAGGCTAAAAAGGCAAAACCACATTAACATTGAATTTGGTTCAGGGAGAAAATGACATACAAACTAAATGGATATCTCAACCTGCAGCAGGATAGGGGGAAGGGGGATGGGAGGAGGGATGATGGATGGGAGGGCATCCTTGGGGTGAGGGGAGGTTGGAAGTACCCACTATAAAAGAGGGACAGGATCATGTAGGGAATGGACCAGGTGGGGGGTGGGATGAGTGGGAGGGAATTATAAGCAGCCTTGTACAATATCTCTACTATGATAATGTTTTGCATAGCTAGACATGTACAACATATACTGAATTACTTATCTCCCAAGAGGGAATGGGTGACAAGGGAGGAAGGAAATGGATCTGAAATTTGAGGTCGTAACATTAAATGTTTCAAATATATATAAATACTATTATTAATACTCTTTTGCTTGTAATAGGGAGATAAGATGTGCAGGCATTGGGATACAAAGACTCACCTTCCTCTAATGGAAAAGTCGATGGGGGTATGGGAGAAAGTATGGGAGAGAGCAGATTGGAGGAAGCGATATCTTGTGGGATTACTATTCTGGGAGGTTGGGTAGGGGAATAATGGGGGGAAAATGATTGTAACTCAAAATCTGGCGGAAATGAATGATGTTAAACAGAAGTTAATAAAGCATTTGTTTAAAAAAAAATTACACTTGCCCAAATAGAAAAAAAATTTTGAAGCAGACAGTTCCTTTCAAAATAAAATTTTTGAAATTGGAAAAGAGGTGCAAAATCTAACTGGAGAAAAGAACTCCCTAAAAAGAAAATCAGAACATATGGAAAAGGAATTTCAAAAATTAATCAAGGAAAATAATTTACCAAAAATTAGAATCAGTCAATTTGAAGCTAATGACTCTATGAGGCATCAAGAATCCGTCAAACAAAACCTAAAGAATGAAAAATTAGAAGAAAATGTAAAATATCTTATTGGAAATTCAACTGACCTTGAGAACAGATCTAGGAGAGATAAT